>OOFB01002054.1:31802-59149 GCA_900323305.1 Trachyrincus murrayi
TACAGCTGGAGCTGTCCATCATTGTTTTTTATTTGATGAAACAAAACAGAAACACAATAAGAGACAAAATGATGTAAATACAAAGATTGACATTGGCTGACTTTCAGTTTATATATTATAATACAAATTAATTGCAACAAAAATGACCCATAATGTTTGATTGAGAATACATTGGAACATTAAATAATAATAATAATAATAATAATAATACGTGTAACATGTGGAATAGAAATTGCACAATGTTGCTGCCTTATAATTTCACAATAGAAAGAGACAAGAGCTTAAAAGACAGTCTATAGGGAACCTGCCAACATAACACATATTTTTTATATAATATCTTGATATTACGGGGCAATTTAGGTAAAGACAAATCTATTATTTTCTGTAAAAAATAAAAAAGTGTATTCCTATCTATAGATTAAAATTCTAATTTTATAATGGACACATGCAAAGGATGCTGAATGCAATGTTCTTGAAAAATCTGCTCTGGGCTTTCTGATCATGTAATTGCTAAACCAATTTCTAACAAGGATAATATATTTCTTGTAAAATTGCATTTTCTGTATGATATGTATCCATTTTGAGCTTATCAAATATTATTCAAATATTTTACAATAACAATATAGTGGAAAACAAGCAAAAGAATAAAATAGAAAAAAGGAAAGGTCATGAACATTTTTTATGGGATTTATGAGTCTAGGTTGTTTTTTAGATTTCTCAGGAATTGTCCTACAGCAAATACATAATTATAGTTCTCATAGTTACGTTTCAGTTTCAAGTGTGGATACCTTGTTCATTTTCCGCGTCAAGAAGCACAATCTTATCATATAAACAGGATGATTCATACAAGACTTGTAATCAACAGTGGGGCGTTAACACCATAAGCTTACACTAATAAACACAGTATGGTTTGAGACTCTATAGAAATCTCCTCACTGTGACAAGTGCAATATACTTGTACTACACCTTTTAAGAATAAACCATCCTTTCTCACATAAAGTGAATTTACCATTGAAAAGTTTACCAGATATTTTCAAGACACAACAATGTATTGTACAGTTCTGGAATCATACCCTTCAATATTACATAATGTTTAGCTCTAATATACCAGTAACCTTTTTTGTATGATATTCTGTGCTTCTGTATACTGACGAGAAGACATTTGGGTTATCAGTGCATATTTTGCATGGTAATATACTGACTGTTTCGTATCCAGATTTCTATTACATTCCCAAGCTAAACTGTTGTTCGGAAATTGCCATCTGTCTCTTAAACTGTTCAATATATGTTCTGTAGTAAACAAGCATTTTTTTGTTGCAATTTGCAATAAATTATGTGAGAAAATAGTAACTAAAGTATTCTTCTGATTTTCGAAACCAAAAGTCATGCTATGACATACATATGTACAAGCACTTCTGAGTTGTGATGTGCCCAATCACTTAAAAAGTAAATATATTACTTTACTATATATTCTTATTTTCATAACTTACAAATGAGTTATAGAACTGACCAATTCAATCTCCAAAAATTACCATTCTCTATGAGAAAAACATTAAGGCAGGAGCTTCAGTTTAAAATGTTATTGGCAAAGCACATATTGGAACAGAGAACAAGATTGAAAAAGAAGAGTACCAGTTATACCTGTACACCTATCCACTGAGTAAGAGTACATTTTACTTTACTCTAAGTTCAGTGTGTGTAATTTTAACAAGAGTGATGGTTAAAAGACAACAAAGGAAGAAGGCAGGAAATATAGATCGCATAAGAGATAATAGTGAGTGATTCTATTATGGGAAAAATAGGCATAGTATATAGATCTTTTCAAATACATACTAGACAGAAAAAGAATGTATTACTATATGCAGCATTTTGATATCATAATCTTTTCAGTAACAGGTTCAACATCAAGGAGCATAACGTAATTTTTTATTATTCTTGCAGAAATTACGGAATCAGCTTGATTGGCTTGGAAATTATCAAAAACATTTCGACCAAGGATGAACCTTTTATTAAAAATATACAACTTCTCCACAAACAAATGTGTCTCTTAAACACAAGGGAACATGGACTAAATATCAAATAACATTCAGATCTCCGACCAAACTACAGATGTCATGGACATGTCACCATTTTTTTCAGGGGAGGGAATGACTTGCAACACATGAGTCTGCATAAATAAATGTAACTCAGAAAGAGTTAAGACATACATGTGACATTGGGAATAGGGTGACAATTTGTGATCAGAGGTTCCAGATACAATCTTCCGGGCCCATCTAAATCAATTAAACACTGATGCTTGTTTGTCTTCTGAGTTTGGGGACTTCCTTGTGGTTAACCAATTTGTATAGGTAGATGTAAATCGCTTCGAGGTTCCTCATCTTCTTAATTCCCTGGGAGGTCAAATGACATCATGTTCTGATTTAAAAAAATGTTTTTTACAGTATTGTATGACCTAACGTAAACAAAGCAAGCAATGGCTTTTGCTCTTCAGTCCGACGCATGAGTTTCTACAACACTGTTGTAGAAACAGCAGTCTATTCTTCTCTCCTTTCTTCTTCTTCTCAAAGGGCAGCCCAACAAGTACATATCCTGTAATGGGGCCAACCAACCAACCAATTCACTGTTCCCACCAGGTGAGAGTTAGGACCCTGGAGAGCCTTCTGTGTCTCTGGCCGGCAGGGCTCCATTGAGCTCCTGCAGGCCATCGATGCCTAGGTAGCCCAGGAGGATGTCACTGCGGCGATGGGACAGGCTCAGGATGTCCTGGGCCAGGCATGGGGCCGAGGTGAAGCGGACCTTGTCATGGTCAAACATGTCCTTCAGGTACTGCACTATTTGTTGCTGAAGAACAAAAAGGTGCGGAGAAAGAACACGTATAGTTTCACTAACTTTCTGGATGATTTTCTATATTGTTGTTTCTGATACATTCTTCCTTGAGAAAACAACTGTAAGGTTTCTAAGAAGATATGTGGCTGTGACACAAAAATCGACCCAAGAGGGGCATTATCTAGGACATGGTGCACGTGTGTAACACATGTTGTTTACCATATGTCTCACCTTAAAGATGGTGCACACTTCTCGGAGCTGCTGCCTCGGCCCCAAGAAGCCGAAGGCTAGGACCGGACTCACGTGCTCCGATATGGAGTAGAAGTGAGAGATGAAGCCATCAGGAACCTGTGGATATGCAGCCACAGTCACAATATCCACCATGAGTGTCACAGGAAAAAAGGCAACAAAATCCCCTAAAAAAAACCCACAAGGAGCTTAATGTCGTCGGTCTTTAACTCACCATGAGAAGCCGCCGCTTAGCTTTGAGAACGGACCAGCAAGCGGTAGCCAGCGCCTGTTATGAACACACACACACACACACACACACACACTTCTAGTACAAGACCATGTACAAAATCACAGATATAGAACCTTGTAGCGCAGGGCGTGTACACTCACCGTCTCTTTGAAGCTGTCCGACAGCCAGCGGTTCCTCAGCACGGCCACCACAGACGAGGGGGGGTCCTCCAGGTCTTCAAACGCGTCCATCAGTATGAAGTCCAGCACAATGTCAAAGAAGTTCATGCACACCACCTAGGGAATCCATGTGTGATTGAAAGTGAAAGTAAAAAAAGGATGACATAATATTTTTAAAAAGTATGTCGTCATTGCTCACCCCTCTACCCTCGAGCTCCTTCTTGGTGACAGGCCACGTGTCTTCTCTCTGGGTGTAGAGCAGCATGTCCTGGTAGCTCTCTAGGAACGCTTTTGGACTCTGGTGGGATCAACGGGAAAAAAACAATACAAGTCTAATAGTCAAACAGATGCTAAAGCACGATTTGGGTTTTTCACGTGTTGGATGTTTTTTTGCTTTACCTTGTTGGCTTTTACCATCAAGCCTGCAATCATTTGTTTCCCCGTCTCCATGAAGAACGTGCGTTGCGTTCCGTCCGATAGAAGAACCTGGAGAATAGACACAAGAACAGAGTTTCATCGTCTCAATGAATTCAAGGGTAAAGAGTGTTTTCTACCTGCTGCATGAGGGCACATTCGATTCTGAACGATTGGATGGAAATGTGTTAGCTTAGCACGTAAAGACCAAATCTCAAAATAAGCTTTTGATGTTTTTTTTGACAGAATGCTAAGCACCTGTTCAAGTACCTACTGCATATCCCTGCATCAATGCAGATGGCGAGGACCGACTGCTAGACTGACTGATATAATTTATATTTTATTAGTTTATACCTAGAATAACGTTTGCTACTTTTGCTTTTTTAAATTTAGTATCCCACTACTATGTGTGTTTTTGTACTACGTAGATCACCCTCACCTTGGCATAAGAATATCACTGTACAGATTGTAGAATGATCATGATATACTGCACATTTGACAAAAAAAACACTCAAGCCACAGCTCACCTGGAATGCTTCTCTCACACAATGAAGCTTGGCGAGGAAGTCTTGGTCACCATAACACTCCAGTAGTTCAGTTCTGCTCAAGAAAACCGGAATTGACTGGACTATGAATGGACGTATTCTCAGATAAACTACAGCAGTGCATCAGGATATTCTAGGAGTAGAAACCGGGGCAAGAGTGTATTTCATTGCGTACCGGAGTGAGCGGAAGATGACTTTGTCCTCCCGCACCAGACTCAATGCCTCTTCATAGAGAGCGGCCTGTTTCAATGGCTGGTACACTTCCTCGAGGGACATGGCATCGAACAGCTAAACAGGGGGGTTAAAAAGAGGATCTATATCGGACACATATCAAACATGTAGTGGGACATTTTCAGGGTTTTTCCCCTGAGGAAGGACATACCTCTGCGGCAGAGAAGAAGGAGTCATCGGAGGTGATGGTGGTGGCGTCATCATCTCCCTGTCTCTGGGAGCTCTCAATGTGAGGCAGGATCAGAGTTCCTTCGCTTTCTAAGACGCAACACAAACCATTGAAATGCATTATACATTCATTCAAGAGGTTTGTCCTTGACAAGTAACCACAATTCATATTGTCAATGTTCAATTGACATGCTGATGATTGTTTGAATTATCAGGCAAAATTAGGTAGATGTCAAGATTTAAAATTCATGCGAAACATTATCAGCATGAAATGATGATCAATGAATGACCAATGACTTGCATTAAGTCATTTGGTAGACATTTTTATCCAAAGCGACTTACAACTTTAAATCACTTGAATCAATGTTCAATGTTTGATATGATGTTCATAAAACTGTGGCCGAAGAACAACTTGGAGCATAATTAAGACTGGAGCATAACATTCAAATCCAGAGTCGAATCCAGATCAGCACTGACGTCATAGAAGGATTACAACCCAAACTGCATACCCGAGGATACCCAAGTTCAAATCCCTCAACAATAGACTCTACAGCCCATGGTCTGAGTAAGTAAAATATAAATGTTGCTGTTCACACCGAAGTCTGCCAGGAGGCTGTCTGGAGGGATGGAGCTCCCAAAATCCTCCTGCAGGTGGTAGGCCCGGTGTAGGAGGGTCTCCAACTTCTCTGCAAAACCTTTGTTGCGGGTCTCAAACTGAAACAAAAACAAAAAGCACTATTAATAGTAACGCAACACTAACTAAACGTAATGTTTATAGGTAAAATGCATGATGAATACTGTACTATATCTCATCATTAATATGTTAATTTCCTGTATTAATTTCCTGTTTATGCAGTATATGGGTGCTTTCCTTTTTCGTTATTTCTCTGTGTGTCAGTGATAATAATAACAATAACAATTATTATTAATAATAATAATACTTTTTTTTTTTTTGCCGAGAACCTCTACATTACACAACCTAATTTTTGAAAATGAGGTTATGAAGGGTTGTTACATAGATGGATATGATGGTCAAAATGCATTCATTTTCATTCTCCAGTCATACACCTGGTTGCCTGACTGCTTCCTTGTGCTGAAATCTACAGTCCTGCCCTTATCTGACCTGACCTTCACACCATGGCTGCTACTTCCTGTCTGGATGTCTCTCTCCTACCATGTGTCCCTGTGGCAGAGGTTAATCCACCCACTTGCTGGAGCCTGGCTTCCATGACTACCAAAGTTGGCCAGCAGCACTCTCATCCTGTCTCATCCAAATTTTCTTTTTTTTCTCCCCTCAAAGGGTAACTTTTTGATTATTACAACCCTTAAACTTTTACATCTTCATTTAATTCACTTTAAAAAGACTCAATATGATTTTTTTATATATATTCTATGGGCTTTGTACCTTTACACACAATACACAATAAGTCAGAATCAAACCTGGGGGGCATATTGCCTATGTGGTTAGTGCACTAGCTGGGCTAAAACCACCTAGCTGCCCTATGGGAGTCATGCTTTGATATGCAGCAACCAGAGATGTTACCGTAGGAATCTCCACGCACGCCGCGGCTCCCTGTAGAGCCAGACTGTTGCTGGAGGAGGAGGAGCGGGTGTGGTGGCGGATGTTCAGGGCTAGCTCCCACTTCTGCAGGGCCTCCTCAAACAGCTCCATGCCTGGGGGGACAAACACAGAGACCAAGAGTGTGAGTTAAGACACCCAAGCGCTATCTAGTCCTTTAGATTGTCAAATACACTGCTGTGTATTTGAAGCACTGATTTTAATCTGAAACACAGAAACAAAAACAAACAACCGCCGATGTAGCCCCGGCTGTACCTCAAGAAAGACACTTCTTATATACATTCCTTCTTATATACAATTAAATACATTCCTCAGTCCCTTTCCTTAATGTTAAAGGGACGTTCCACCGACTTATTATTTTTTATTTTTTTATTTTAATGGTCTCCAAGTTGCCTCACAAAAGCCTACAAATGAAAAAACTGCTTATAAATGCATTCTGTGGATCAGAATACGGCTATTTTCATCCATCTGCCTCTCGGAACGCTCAGTATTGCCTTTACTAAATTACCATTTTCAGAGTTTACTCATGTAGTATTAGCGAAACCGAACCACAGCAGGCTCCCAAAGATTACGGTCTGGTATTTATACCGTGAAGACAAGGATTACAATGTCTGCGGCAGCTACAGAAGACGGTACATACAGACCAGTTCATGATTCAAACCCACCGGCTGATGACTCAATATCCTGTTTTTGTTTGGTTTGTGGGTACATTTCGACAGCTTGGGACACTAGGATCACACTATGAAGTGGCTGTGGCTGTGCCGGGGGAACGTCACTTTAAGCCCAACAAAACAAGGATCACGTGACCACGATTAGGAGTACCGTACCCATAATGTAGAGGTTCTCTGCGTTCGCATCCTCCGCTGAACCAGGCTCCTCCACTACGGGCTCCGTGTCCCAAGGCATCGACGGATTGGCTGAATGGTTTGGCGAAAGTGGGGCCCGCATCTGCATGCCAGAGACAGACACACAGACAGACGTACAAAACAGTCAATGGCTTACATCACAGTCAAGAGAAGGGAAGACAACAAATATAATGGAAGATCTTGAATGAATAAATGAAGACATGTTCAGGCCTCGTCCACACGTATATGGCTATTTCTGAAAACGTTTTTTTTTTCCCCAAAAAAAAGTCTTGGTGTGGACATCTCCAATATCTCTCCAATATCTCCATCCACAAAACAATCACCAAAATGATTTTAAATGCTCACATAAACCTGCCAGGCCAATAGGTGCATAGGCATATAAGTAGGTGGCGATAAAATGTTACGTCAAACACCACAGAAGAACATTAGGAGCATGCACATTGATGTGCTTCTTATTGAGCGGCGAATAACACAACACGGCAGTGTAATGATGAAGTAACGCTGGGTTGACTTGTAAACGTGTAATTAAACCTAACAGTACTAGCCACAAGTAAACACACCGGTAGTCTGCCATTGTTTGTAGGTTTCTGGCGAATGCTCAATGTGTGAAACATCAATTGCTATGTGTAAATCGAGGTCACGATGACATCGTTTTGCGAAACCTCCGATTCACTGGTCCATACAAATACAAGTTTTGAAAAATCTCTGCCCTGGAAGGTGTTTTTCAAAAGCTTTGTTTTCATTGACCTGAAACGCCGTGTTGGTGTGAACGGGAGGCCAAAACACAGAGAAAATACTATGTTTTTAGAAATACTCATATATGTGTGGACGAGGCCTTAAGACTACATACCGAGGCCAGGCTGTGGGAGGAGCTTGAGTGTTTGCTGGGAGCCAGAGAGGAGATTCCACTCATAGTGTCATTACTGCGTGTGCTCGGACTCATGATTTGACGACCAGGAAATGGACCTGAAACCAAAATAAATACATTCTTATTAGCTATTAAGAACTGTATATATAAACACAGCGGTTAAAATAACAAACAAAAACAATCCTATTACTATATGTGTGGAGTGTGTGTGGTTGATGGCTGGTTTAAGCAGCCTCACCTGGCCCGAGTCAGACTGATTAGACTCTAACATCTTGCCAACTCTCCAATTAACTGGTTTCTACAACATCTATCTGTGTCCTGTGAGTCGGAGGAGCCCAGCAAAGCCACTTAGGTGGCGTGTGGCAAGGGTCGACTGCCATGATATGTTTTCATGTAGCAGATGCTTTTACCCAAAGCCACACAAGTGAATTATTTTAGATACATTTCATTAAAAGGTGCTGTAGGTAAGATTTTAAATGGCATAGCCATCCGTCTGCTATTAGTGAGTGAAATTCAGCCCTACGCTATTGCTTGCGTCTTTTTCTGAAGCACTTCCCCCGTCTGCCATTGAGAAGTGTTGCATTCACGCACCTGTGGTGGAGCTTAGCTATATGTGATTGACAGGCAAGATGGATTCCCCAAACCAATCAGAGAAGAGATTCCCTGATTAGTCAGATATTAGGTGGGAGTGGTCTAAAAGCTAAATTGTCTCATCTAGAAACAGTCAACTAGAAACACACTAACACACTCACTAATACCTGACGGATGACTGCCATTCTTAACAAATTATACTCAAATGATAGCTCTTAGATCATATAGGCAGGCTATACATCTTGCCTACAGGCACCTTTTAATAGGCCTACATCAATTGCATTAGGCTCACATATTAACCATGGGTAAGAGAAAATAATAATTATTAAGAGAACTAATGCTAAAACTAAAAGATTTGATGGGCGAACGCTCCACAACGGTAAAAAAAAGAAAGTCTCTAAAACGAGCTGTGCATAGGCTACTCTATATTCACGAATGGAACAATTTGCGGTCCATGTCTAGCAGTGTTAACTGAATTGCAGAAACAATTACGTTAAAGTGGGGCAAAAACTGAGGCAATGCCCAGTTAGGTTCCAGCAGTTAACACCGCTAGACCTGCAGTAACTTGGAACACTGAGTCTCCCTTTCGCTCCCCGCTTTAGATCGCTTTATTGCAGATCACTTATTGCGGACTTTGTGTGCTTTAGGGACATTAGTGTACACAAAAAAACACCAATCACAACAGGCAGGGATTACACACACACACCCACTCGCGCTGGTGAAAATGATTCTCTCTGTCGGTAGGCCTACTCTGTAGTGCATTTTTGCTGTTCTGTTAAACTGAATGGTGCCGCATTGGTTCTATAAGCTGATATGCATCATTCACACGTAGTTTATTTTTTAATTTTATTTTTAATCAGTCAAACGCTTCTACATTCTCTTTATCAATGGGGTTTTTGTTATGATCGGATGTGAATACAATGCGTAATCAGACAGAACAGAACTCTACGTCTCCACAGAGACCGGTGAACGTTTGATTTCATAGATGTAGGCCTATTATAGTAATTACGGTATATTACATTAGCCTATATTATAGTATATTGTATTAGGCTAATAGTAGCCTATATTTTCTGTCAAATTGAATGCAAATACTAACATGAACGGACACACACATTGTCGTCATCATTTTGTGAAAAGTTAATTTGTTTGTAGAGGCGGTTGGCCAATTAGCCGACTGCCGCTGCGCCTCGCCTATAGACCGCTGTGGGAAGCACCCTTAGTCACTACACTATCCAGCCCCTAATTAAATAATCTTTTGATTGACATGCTCACCTCTCTTAAGCGACGATGGTCTGCCGGTCTTCATCAGCATCTCGGGCATCCCCACGTTCTTCTGCGTGTCCTTGCTCTGTGTGGCCTGCTTCCTTTTCCTCCCCCTCCTCTTCAGCTGGTGAGCGGTGAGTGCTAGTGCCACGCTGCCCAGGGCTGTGGCGAACAGCACCTTCTTCAGGTTGGGACTAAGCTTCAACTGGGAGAATATGGACTGAAATAGAGAGCCACAAGGAGAGAGAGAGCCACAAGGAGATTACAATTAACTTGCTGGTTTTGTTTCAAGGTTTCAGCATAGATTTATCATTTAATAAATAGCCCTTTCAAAATCTGAATCTGGTCCAAAAAAAACCCATTATATATATATATATGTATGTATATATATATATATATATATATATACATACACACTTTTTCTTTATTTTATTTATATTTGAATGTCAAATTGAAAATGGTGGTGCATATGCTTTAAGAGACAAGACATGTGTCCATGTGTTTAGTTTACCTGTCCAAACGTGGAGTAGAGGAAGACGGGTATCTCTGCTACAGTCATGGCCAGCGCCTGGGCAATGGACATCCCTTCGGCTCGTTTGATTGACATCTCAGTAAGGAAACTGCCCGCAGGCCACTCCCCCTTTCAAACCTTCTTCACATTCACCTTAAAAGTGGGCGTCCTCTGTTCCTTGGCCTTGTTTTGGCAGATACTGTTCAACATCCAACTCTGAACTGGTCCCGTTCCTCTTTGTCAGTACCTTTGTTGAGTGTGGAAGCCTATTTTGTACCAAATATCTCACAGGGATTGAGGGTTTATTTCCTTAAATGGTGCGCCATGCTACTCAACCACTGAAACAAAAGAGGCAATGCATCAGATACACTTTGCATAACATGCCAGCTTCATGAAAACCACCTACCTCTACAAATGCAATGTGTTTACTAAAGCTTTACTAACAGTTCATAATCAAAAATACAACTGGAGCATTAACTACAAGTTGTCTATCAACTCAATCTGGTCTGCAGTTGTAGAACCAGTCTGCATCAACATGCCCCAGCAGCCAATACAGCAGCCAATCCAATACAAACAACCTGGTTGAATCAGAGTATACATATTATCGGGTACAGAATTGGAATAATGAATACACTTGAAACCAAGATACCGATAGCTATGTCACATTGCCTTATCTGGCATGGCATCCAAGGCCATACAGGAAAACTGCTATAATGTTGCTTATTTGTTAAATACACCAAATTATAACATTCGACTCCTGACTGTTTTGCTAATAATATGCTATAACGTTCAACCATAAACAGCCAAGTGAGTACTTTAATTCACAAATCAATTGGTCAGCTACAGAACTGGCTAGCTCTGTCTGATCTGTCAACATCACATCCAGTCTAGTTGTCTAAGCCAAATAAATGATGTCGATAGACATTGGCCAGGTAACCTTTAAAATAACTTCATAAAACTACGAAACAATAAGTCGCACAAAACACAAAGTGTCTAGATCTTTTAAAGAAAGAGCAAACAGTTTCATACCTTTGCACCCAGAGCGACGGAGAAGGGCACTCCGCTGTCACACAGAGACCGCATTTCACACACTAGTTTTTTGTCAAAGGGCGGGGGGAAAGCCTGAACTGACCAACTGAACACAGAGAAAGCAAGGACCGGATATTTTTTTGTCCAATAAGATTCAAGATGGCAGTGAAACTCCAATCAGAAATGAAAATGCACGGCACATCTAAAATCACAGTCCCCTATAATAATGGAAATGAATAATCTTCTAAACGTCCTTATATATTTTTTCTTGCAAATAATAATAAGTAATTAATTATATGTGGCATTTTTTGTAGTATTCCTCCGTAATTCAATTGATGGAAGTTATTTTAAAAAGACATGTATTTATGTTAGGAACCATAGAGTTGAAATGTTTCCCGACGGACTATAGTTGTGGACGTTTGTGTCAAAAGAATGTACGATAGGTTGAGAGTGTACTGTGTGCAAGTGGATGTTAATTACGCTTAAATACATTTCAGTGACACATTAACTGTCCTATGAAAGGTGAAGATGGATTAATTTCGCAAATACCTGATGATGGTTGGGAGACTCTGGATCAGTGGTCACTCTGCTAAGAATATCGAACTAGCCTATATAAGAGAATATATATGATATGAAATATCTGGTAAGAATGTATTAACTGAGTCATCATATGTCTGATTAATGACAAATTAATTACATTACTCCCATATAAAACGGATTATTATTTTAATTCCTCAGAAGACCTGCTGGGTTTGTGTGGTTAGCATAAGCCTGTCACTGTTATTTTGGTGTGGACATGTGCTCAAATCAGATGTCTCGTCCTTCATGCCAAACATTGGCCTCAGAGGGTACGGCAGGATCAATCCTGACGGGAGGAATCAGGTGAGATGTAGTCTCCTTTCAGTTACTGCTGTTATGTATCGTCCCATACGTACCTGGATCAGTGTTGAAAATGTCATAGTAAAGTGCAAGCTTCTTGTACTATATGCAGTGGTGGGTAGTAAAGCACATGAATGGGGGGGGGGGGGGGGGGGGGGGGGGGCCCCCGCGGGGGGGGGGGGGGAGGGGGGGGGGGGGGGGGGGGGGGGGGGGGGGGGGTGCACCTCTGCTGCAGATGAAATGGAGAAAGTGAAGGGTAGGTGAGGAAGAGAGGGGTAAAGAGGAAGAGATGGAGAGAGAGAAGTGTAGGCAAAATATCACACTTTTCAGCCTCATTTAAAATATGATTTCTTTATTTAAAAAAACATTACAATAAGCATTACAAATGGCTCTTATAATACACACAATGTTTTTCCGACCATGTTTGGCATCTTAGATTGTAATGTGCTCAATTTTTACAGATTTCTAGGGATTAGACTAGTCGTTCACAAAACGTCCGGTTAACCGTCAGGGAAATTAGTCGTCAGGAACATCCCTAGTAGAGAGGAAGAGATGGAGAGAGATAAGGAGATTGTTCATAAATCAATTATATAGGCCAGGGGTCCTCAAACCCCGGACTCCGGTCCGCATCGGGACCGAACCACAACTGTCTCCGGACTCTGAGCAAATTATACTTTTCATGTATTTTCTGCGAGACATTGGTTTGGTCCGATCACATTCAGCGCACCGTCATGTCCATGATAGCTTTATTTACACAATTGAATTTATAGCTGTGAATCTGCACTTCAAGCTGGGCTTTCTGCAAAGAATGCAACGAGAAGTAAATCGCGAACAGACCCCCCCCCCGTCGGCTGGTTCGCAACGGTACTGTAAATACTACCCCCCCCTCTTCTCTGGACCTTTGCCCTACTGAGAATGCTCTTTGCGGACCTTTAAGATTTGTAATTGAGGACCCCTGATATAGGCTATCCGTATTTGCTTGATTAGCCTACCTGCTCTACGTCATTAAAAGAGTTATCAACAAGTGCTGTTTTTTCATTATTTTGCACTGGCCCGCACAACCTAAAAAAAATAATTAAAATGGAAAGTAACTTGTACTTTGATAATTTATTAACCAGGTACTGTTTTACTTTTACTAGAGTAGTTTTCTGAAATGGTAATTTTCACTTTTACTTGAGTCATTTTTTTATGGGAGTAATTGTACTTTTACTTGAGTAGGCCTATAGATTTTCAGTACTCTACCCACCACTGCTAAAAGTTAATTACATACCTATACTGCTTTGGTTATACACAGAACATAAATGATTTAGTATGAATTACAATGCTAATAACAATAATGTGATGTAAATACATGACTGAATTTAAACATGGCAACAAACTAACAATAACACCCAACAAAACATCACGACCTCTCTCTCTCTCTCTCTCTCTCTCTCTCTCTCTCTCTCTCTCTCTCTCTCTCTCTCTCTCTAGTTTTTGGACATGCGCTGCAGCGAGTGTGCCCTGGTGTCCAGCTCGGGTCAGATGCTGGGGGCGGGCACCGGAGAGGAGATCGACAGTGCCGCGTGTGTGTTCCGCATGAACACGGCCCCCACGCAGGGCTACGAGAAGGACGTGGGTAGTCGCACCACCGTGCGGGTGGTGTCACACACGAGCGTTCCCCTCCTGCTGAGGAACCGTAACTACCTCTTCACCAGCTCCTCGGGCACCACGTACGTGTTCTGGGGTCCCGAGCGCAACATGAGGCAAGACGGCAAGGGGCGCGTCTTCAACGTTCTGCTGAAGATTGCCCGGAAGTACCCAGGCATGGGAATCTACGCTGTAACCAAAGAGAAGATTCAGTATTGCGACCAAGTGTTTGAAAACGAAACAGGGAAAAATAGGTATAGCATGACAGTATATTGATCTTGATCTTTGGCGTGGTCTTGTCTAGCATGGAATTAACACTGCCTGGGTTAGGGGTTCAATTACCACTGGGCCACCCAAGAATGTATGCACTCACAGTATTGTAAGACTCTTTGGATAACAGTGTCCACCAAAAAAAAAGTATTAGTGTATGTATTAGTAGTTACAATTTTTACTACCAAATGGTGTTTCATGACCTTTTGGTTTTTAATTTGTCTCATGCAGAATGAAGACTGGGGCGTTTCTCAGCACTGGCTTCTTCACTATGATCCTGGCCATGGACATGTGTGAGAGCATCCTTGTCTATGGGATGATTGACGAAAATTACTGCAGGTCAGAGACATTTCAAACCCGTGTCCTGAACTACCTTTTACTCTGTCATGTAATCTCAAAAAAGAAATCCTATACTGTATAACAACAACATACTTTGGATAAAAGCATCTGTAAAATGACTGCAAATGAAACCTCTCCCTTTCCGACAGCCGCACCAATAACAGTGTTGTTCCCTACCACTACTTTGAGCGCCACCACATGGTTGAATGCAGGATGTACAGATACCATGAGCATGCACACCACAGGGGCCATCGCTTCATCACTGAGAAGGCCATCTACTCCAAATGGGCCACGCGCCACAGGATCACCTTCAAGCATCCATCTTGGAGCCACTAGCGAAGGACTGAACAGGAACAGAACTGTTCAACTTCAATGAGTCTGTCGTGTAGTTTCTCTTCTCTACACATCCTGTTTGTCATTCTTGGCATAAGTGTAACCAGGTAAAGAGACTTAAATGAAAACTTTGATATTGTTATAAAACATGAATGTACAATTCATTTCAGGGTTTACCTTCAGGTATGTGTAATCATTTACTTTTGCTGTTATTTGCAATGTGTCACTTACTAGTCATGTCATGCTTCTTCCTGATCTGCGGCAGTGTATTTTCCTATGTTACCCAGAATGCCTTTCTCCTTTTGCTCCCGCAAAGCCATGGTATTACAGTCTGGATTCTGGAATTGACTAATTCCAGAATCCGGGGGACCCTGGGGCGGTCCGGGGGGACTCTCCCCCGGGAGATTATTTTGTTAATATTGTTGTGTAAAAGCACCATTTTGAACACATTTTGAGATTGATCTAAGACCATTTAAGTCTTAGATGGGGGTGTTCTATTGTACTCTATTGTACTATTATTCATATTTAGCATTTTATAAAAACTTAAAACTTAAACTTAAAAACTTAAATACATTTCTATTGTTGACTGTAAGGTTCGTTTTTAAAATGCACATTTGAAGACAGGCACTTTTTAATCTAATGTAAAACTTTGAATAACATCTACAGATTACAGTTTCATTTGAGCAAACCAACTCTCAGCTTGACTAGCCTACTCTCTTTGCTGTGAGTAGTGAGTTTGCATGTAAGTTCACTCAATCACTCAAGCTAGACTTGAGTGACTCCTAAACTCTACTACTGAACTAAGTTAAATACATTCATTGGCATTGCTATGCCAGATAATGTCATGAGAGTTTATTTGCATCCATGTTTTGTTGTTTTATTTTTGTACAATTATTTTAACCTGTGCCTTATGTAGTACTGGAGAAACCAATGGAAGAACAAATAAAATAGTACAGTTTCCTAGCTTGTGATATTTTCTTTCAACTGTTTTGTATCTTCTGTTTTATTTCATGAGATGATTCCTTGGTGCCTTCTATGAAACTGTTATAATTCATCAATCATAATTCATGCTATAATAATATAGTGTCCATTATCATAATTGACTATGTTTGTCCATTAACTTAACTTAAACAAGAAATTTTCTTAATCAGCTGCTTAAAATTATATTATATTTCCTTTTTAACATTACATACAAGATTATACTTGTAAGTATGAAGAACTGTAAAGCAGTG
The DNA here is from genome assembly GCA_900323305.1 of Trachyrincus murrayi. NCBI lineage: Eukaryota > Metazoa > Chordata > Actinopteri > Gadiformes > Macrouridae > Trachyrincus > Trachyrincus murrayi. The sequence goes on from OOFB01002054.1 coordinate 48,015, forward strand.
TATTATGAATGTATATTATGTTTATACTGAATTCATTATGCCTTTTTTGTTGTCAAATTATCATATTGACAGTAGGCTATCGTTAAATAGAAGATAGGCTATACATATAGCCGACGAAAATGCTTTTGTCATGCCAATAACGCAATTGAAATTGATCTCCAAGGCTATATATTTATTAGTTTAACACGATACGTGCCTATGTTTCAATACTGGAACATATGCACGTGAAACATTTGCTATACTATTTAATACGTTATAATAAATGCAATAACACATGATCCAACATAATTCTTCCACTTGGACCATAAACTGCAGTGACGAAAAGGTTGATGACGTCAGAAGTCCCCTCCCTACAGCGGTGCAGGAAAATGAGGGACGAGACAGATCAGATGCGAAGGATCCAAAGATCATGTAGGCCTACACATGAGAAACGTTGACATGGTAAGTTGTTCGCAGTAATTGCTGTTCTCTTTTTGAAATAAACCATGTTCGTTACCAACTCAGCCATGGAGGGATTCTATATTATATCGACTATTCAAAGGTGGGCCTATGTAAACAGCAGATCATGAATCCGTGTATAACGGCTCGGCGTGAGTGTATATATAATACATGGAATATACGAAGCCGATGCAAAAGCAATTCAAACGTATTTAATTGCATGGAATATACGAATATACGAAGACTTACATTTCATATATTACGTATCAAGGGCGTATCTTTGGTAGGGACGACACGAGCGCACGAAATGCGCAAGCCGCAACATTGCAGGAATTTGAGCGCAAATGCAGTTTTTGGGATAGGTTGCTAGATAATCAGATGATCCTGAACCAATGACTCCTACTACTTTTACTTATTTATTGCTTTATAGGCCTATACAATATTATTCACACAACACCATTATTCTACAACCATCATCTCTTTTAATGAACATGTTTTTGTACTTTACAGCATATGTTTGAGAAACAATTAACATTTTACTGTATTGAAATGCAGGGGAATAATAGTTAAACTTGTCAGTTGACAGTAGTCTTTCCTAATGTAGGCCTATAACATTAGGAACAGGGTCGGACTGGGACTGAAAAACCCCGGGGCTTTGAAACAGACCGGCCCACTACCCTACAGTTCCTAAATACATATTTTAATGCTTCATTTAAGCATACAATCACTGCTTGCACCTGGTCATTGTAATGCTGCATGCCTACAGGTGAAATCACTAATTTGCATATAATAACTCTAACTCTATTATGCACAGCTACATCTGTCATAACCTGTCATAGTCTCTGCACTGGGCCCTACCATGACCACCACATCAGCCAACCAGATACAGCTTCCATCTCTGTATCCTCATTCTCAGCATCACCATGAGACTGCTTATTGATGCGTAGCCTACCAAATAAAGCGTTGGAATTATTAAAACAATTATCATAGATTACATTATCATAGATACACCTGTCTAGGCATAGAAGACCTGCAGTAGACCATACATTAAAAACAATTAATCGTTGTTGTTGTTGTCTTTTTTCGTTCTTTTTTTAGGTATGATGAGAAACACTTGGAGCCAACCTCCCGCTGCTCAGCTTGATAAGAAAGGATGGGGCCCCGGCTTATAGAAAAGGTAAGAGGCAGACATGCATGATGCAGCAGCGGGAGGGCGGTAAATGGCAAATAAATAGCCCTAGGAATAATCTTAAAATCAGTAACGTACGGTGCCCTATTATGTCTTATGCAGGCTACCCCCACAGCCTCAAAAGTAGGCCTACAGCTCAAGTGCCCCTTCATCGAACATGAATGTTTTCCTTTGAACTAATAATGTTAGAATGTATTATCATTATTAATATTGTAGTGGCCTAGGCGTTTAAAATGGAAGAAGCTGAGGCTTAGGCTACTTCTATTTCTGGTCTTCATTGTATTTATTAGCAACCAACAAATATGAATATTTGACGTCACGTTTTTTGTTTAGGTAACAGCAAACTCAAAATCAATCAAAAGTACCAGCTGGAACCTGCTCACGTATCCCCCTAGGGTACGCGTACCCCCTTGGTTGGGAATCACTGATGTAGGGGCATTGGATACACCAAACTGGTTCGATTATTTTTGTTATTTTCTTACCCAATAACAGGGGCAACAGAGTCATAAGATGGTGATCTTCGGAGCCATCTTTCTCCTGACAACGCTCCTCATACTCTACAGCTCCAACAGTTCAAACGACATCACCTATGGCTCTTTCCACGTGGACGGCAACCACCGCAAGGTCAAGACCACGGATCTCAAGAAATGGGCTGGAAAAGAGGGCTATGTGCCCGTCTATGGAAACAAGGTTGGCCTATATTGTACTAAACTATCCATATGCTTTGAGCATGCATCCACACATTGTTTTTATTCTCATAAACATTACGCTATTTGTAGATCATATGTAGGCCTATCTTTTTTTGTTTTGTTATGTAGCACACTTTCATCCAAAGCGACAGTGAATTGCAGTGAATTGAGATACATGTCATTTAGGAGCAGGTAGAGGTATAGGCATCTTGCTCAAGGATGCCTCCGCAGGTAGGCTACTGACAGATAGGCTAGGCTACCTTTCGGTTACAAGTCAAACACCTTAGCCACTACACTATCCTGCCCCTTAAATATACATAATATACCATTTATTTTATTTCTTACATTGCTACTACTTATATTGTGGATATATTTTTCGAGTTTTTATTCTTATTTAAAAAAACATTTAAATATCTTTTTAATTCCTATGACTGTCCCATACATTCTGCTGTGACTGCTGTAATTTCCCAGCTGGGATGAATAAAGTACGTCTGATCTTATATACAGTAATGTAAGTCTAGAGATCAACAACACTTGTTTTCCTCTCCAGAGCATGACCCTCCACTGCCGGAGCTGCGCACTGGTGACCAGCTCCAGTCACGTCCTGGGCACGCGCGCCGGCCAGGAGATCGACAGCAGCGACTGCGTCATCCGCATGAACGACGCACCCACCCTTGGCTTCCAGGTCGATGTGGGCAACCGCACCACCCTGCGCGTGGTGGCACACTCCAGCGTCTTCAGGGTGGCCCGCCGGCCCGGAGAGTTCCTGAACCGCACAGGCGGCGAGCCCATCGTCGTGTTCTGGGGGCCCCCCACAAAGATCGGGAAGGACGCCAAGGGGACCCTGTACCGGCTCATCCAGAGAGTGAGCATGACCTACGGCAACCTGTCCTTCTTCACCATCACGCCCGGCAAGATGCGCAAGTTCGATAACCTGTTTCAAAAGGAGACCGGACGTGATAGGTGGGTATTTTTAAAATAATATATAAATATATATATTGTTATTATAAAAGTATTGTTACATTATATATACTTTTTTGTATTATATTAGAATTATTATAATAAACGTAATTATTATAATTTATAATAATGTATTATTTATGAATAATGCATGCATATTATTTAAAATATGTAAATATAAATTGTGTTTGTTTCTTTTGTTTATGCAAACAATTTTGTCTCCAAGGCAAAAGTCTCAGTCTTGGCTGAGCACAGGCTGGTTCACCATGGTCTTAGCCATTGAGATTTGTGATAACATCAAAGTCTATGGAATGGTGCCGCCCAGTCACTGTGGGTGAGTAACGCACACGTATATCCATATTTATTACTCAATCAATTGTATTTCATAAAATGATGAGCATAAAGTGCTTCCAAATTATCACAACTAATAAACATTTCTATTCAAATTCAATTTATATGAAGTTTAGCAATTCTTGTTTGACCAATAAGTGGAAACACAGTGGTCTCGTACAAGAGTACGAGTATAGAGTACTTGAGACAGTACAAGAAAGAAATAATTTGTTGTATTTTCATTTAAGAATATTTAACAGCCTTGATTGCCATGTACAAGCAAGCAAGCATTACAATTACTCAACTGGACTCTTTTGTCCTTTCAGAAAAAAAATAGGGGCCAAGAAGATGCCCTATCACTACTACAAGCCACGGGGGCCCGATGAATGTGTGACATACTTACAGAACGAACAGGGCCGCAGAGGCAATCACCATCGCTTTATCACAGAGAAACAGGTGTTTGCACGCTGGGCAAAGCAATACAACATCACCTTCACACATCCCAAATGGTGAAGACGACGTATACAAGAAAAAGAAGACTTATAGTTGTTATGTGGGACTACACAGTGTTGCGTATTTATTTATTTTCTACATGACAATTCACCATTGGTCACGCTGACTGATTTTCATGACCTTTCTATATGCGTGACCTCTTTATAGATATGTTTTTTGGTTTTGATTTTAAACACAGATCCTTGTTGTAACAAATGATCATGGAAATGTACAAGCAATGTTTACTGTTGACATACAATGACGTAGAAATTCAGGTTCCGTAAAATGTGACAGCCATCTGTGTTTTGTACATAGTAACACAATATATATTTTTTAATGTTTTTTTTGTTCAACTTTCAGTATCTTATTATATAAGAGGTATAGCATAAGTCATGTTTTCCTTATGCATATCCCTTATATAACATGATTGGCTAACTGACATGGCCTATCCTGCAGTATACACACTTTATTTTAGTTGTTAATACTGGATACTACATTGGAGCACTACTCCACTGTACAAGCTACAATGTATAAAACGATCGCAATCAAGTGAAGCTGAATGTCAACCTAAAAGACACCATTGACAAAAAAGCACTAAAATACATCCACATTGATACATTATTTAATTTGGTCAAAAAGAGTGAAATTGTCTTTTAATATTTGTATTTAAAATGTGATATAACGAATCCGTAAGCTTTGGATTGGGGGTACTTTTTTAATCCATGTTGGATAACCTTCTCTCTAAAAGGTGTTTGTACAAACTCTACAAAACAAACATATACAAATATACAATCCAATTTTATTAAGATGGACATTTGGACTAGATCCACTTCAGGTTATATATTATATTATCAGTTTAGCATGGTCTTCTAATACCGATTTAAAAAGCCTTGAATTAAAACATTTTAGCATTTCTGTTGGTGTTGCTTTTCTTGTGCATGCTAAAAAACATGCCTCATAATATAAATTGTAGCTTTTCCCCACTGGCTTTAATCCAATAGGATTATAGATACAGAACACTTGGAATGTAACTATATTAATATCAGGCCATCTTTACTGTGTTACTTTATGCGACTGGCATCAGACAAGTCTTATACAGGAATTTGTTGATCACAAGACTCCAAAAGGAACAATGGGTACAGAATTTGGTATTGAGATATTAAGGGCATATATTCACATATTATACATGGAGAGAAGGTTTGTCTGTGTGCTTGGAGACTGTATTGGTAATGTATTGTACTTGAAAGATGCCTTATAGCTCTAGAATAAATAGCGTGAATATATATATGCTAATTACAGTGTACATATATCATGACAATTCAAACAAGCAAGTGCATTTTAAAGTTTTTATTTTCTGTCCATGTTGTTCTTTTTGTTAATTAAAGAAATAGCATTGTATGCCTAGATACATTTTCTATAATATTAATAAAATAGCACATTGTGTAGAATCACCCACAACAACAGGAATTTCACACATAACTTAATGTATCATTGCAATCAAGGAAAAATGATTTCAGCACAATTCACAGTAGTGCTACCATAACAGAATAGATACTTTGATATAAAGTTGAATGTAAAAAATGTGAATGTTAAATCCCACATATTCCTAAGGTTACAGAGGAACTCTGCTGTGTTGGTTCTACACTGAGCCACTGGAGAAAGCCGATAGGATCTTCGGCCTCAGTCCTGCCATGGAAATTAAGATCGCCTCCTTCAGGGAAAACAATCATAAGGGAAATAAATATACAGAGCCACTGTCTGGTAAAAAACCAGGGGAGTGCAGTGCTTTCAGCTACAGTGTTATCTAGGTATTTATGAATAACCAAACACCGGTACTTTGGTCTCATTCCTCACCTCTGTGCGTATGGTCCTGCTACCTTGTGAAGGGCATGTGTTGAGGTAAAGGTCAAACAAAACACTAGGGTCTGTTACGTCCAGGTTTTGGTCTCCATCCACGCTGGCTTCCAGACCATGGAGACCGCCGAAGATAACCAAGAGATGCCTGAAGAAAAAAATTTAATTAAAGGTTCGAAAAATAAAAGTGGTGCATTATGACAGCACATGGTCCAATATCTCAAAAGTATATAAAAATAGCTAAGTTTCACATTTCTCTCTTGGTTTTGTTTTCTTGTTATACACTTACTTAAACGCTGGCAATGTACTTTCGTCAATGTTGCATCCTTTTTCCGAGGTGCCGATCGTGACATCATAACCTTCTTTATGTGGACCTTGTGTGAACACGTCGCCTGCATCGACACAAACAGATGAGCATTTTACCCACTACTAAACTAGAACATGGTAACTAATAGTCACGCATTACTCTGCAGTTGACCTACTCAGACAGGATGCCAGACGGACACTGTAGCCCCAGTAGAAACCTCCTTCTGTCCGGGGCACATGAGGGGGTACCACCACACCCTTAATTAGCCTGTTGTCTGAACACACTCACAATCATACATGCATCATTATTATTATAATTCAAACCATTGCAAATATTGTGCATAATAGAAAGCTATACCTTGTTTCTGTGTCTTATTGATATGTACTGTAACTCTGAGCCCTGTTTGCAGTTTTTTGTCGATCTGCACCTCCTGTAAAAAACATGGGTAGAATATAGTGATTAGGTTTCATATTAGGGTTGGGCGATATCCATTTTTTAAAACCGTTAAAACCTCTCCCCAAAAAATTGCAGAACAACTTGTATAATCAAGCGAGAGCGCATCTTATGTCTGTTTCCAATGTGCCATGAGCTGCTATGCTCTCTTCTGCCATAGGGTGGAAGCAATCGTCTGCAAATCACTTTTTTCCCCACTTTGATACATTTTTATATTGCCTATGCATTGCACACATATCGACCATAAAACCATAAAGGTAGGGCTAATTTTGTGGAAAATACAAAACAGGGAATTCTATCTGGCATTCAATTGAGGATTGAAATTCAACAAATCGAATTCAATGTACGTTAAAGGTCATTCATTAATTCTGCCTTTATTCTAATGAAGCCAATTTTCCAACCTTAATCTTATTCTACTCTGAATGTCTGCACAGAGTCGTTCACAGACAGGGGCCGTTGCATTTCTTTTTTTGAATTAGCTCACCTCGCGTTAATATCGCTAGCTGCCATTTTAGCGCCTTCACTATCATAGGCTCAAGCACATCTCACTGAATGGCTGACAATGTCATATCAAATTCTCTAGCAGCGGACAGTGGCAGTTAGAGAAATTTGGAAAAATGTGGGAAAAAAAATGAAACAAGCACTTATAACGAGAGACATCTTTTAAGATGGTATTGATATGGACACTGTCATAATTTTATACAACCGTGATAAACCGTTCTATTGGAAAATCATCCCAACCTATTTCGTATTCACACAAGGCGGAAGATCCTGTTTGACGGCATCATATTAATGAATGAAAAGGGCATGCTCACCTTCCACATGCCACAGTTGACTAGTGAACCTTTGCCTGGTTTGGTGGGCCTGTCGAGGATGATACCCTCCCGGTACTCTGACTCCTCACTGATCCTCATGTGATGGGGTATGTCCAATGGATTGAGAAGACCTATTGAAAAGTAATAATTAAAAAACCCCAGTCAGTTCGAAGAAACCATTCACATAACTTGCTTACATTTTCACCCAAAAAACAACAACATAATAATGGGAATTCGATTTTTTATTATTTAGAATTTACCAGCGTATTGTAGATCTTGATGCTTCGGAAAGAAACATTTCCGCAGATACCTGGAGAGAAGCGAGGCGTTGATCTTATTCCTTTCAAATAGTGTATAAATTAAAGTGGTCAAGTTATAATAGTTTGTCAAACGAGAATTACTTACTGTGGACATTCTAGGTATTGAAGGATCCTTGCCAGTTGAATACATGCGTGTCCTTTCTTCCCCACCCCTCTGTAATCTCCTTCTACACTTCTGTTTGAAAAATAGCAACACATTTGCACACATCTTGCAATTAAAAGTAATAAAAAAAAATTGTGTGAGGATATTATCTTTCAACATTTCACCTACTTGACATCCTCGCCTTCGTCATCGAATACGATGATCTCATCGATACAGAACACAACACAGGCCCTGGCTATCTGTCCAGCCAGGTACGTGCGGAGTTCTGTGGACTGGGCGTTATCTAGGACCGAGCCAGGAAGCGCAACACTCACTGTGTACGCACGGCCTTAAGAGACATCAGGTTCACATTAGTAATGTCTTCATAGATCATCGTTGGCCAACCATTCATATAAAAAAGAAGAAAGAAAGAAAGAAAAAAAGCACAGACAGGCAGACGATTTTGAGAATAATTTGAGTAATAGTACCTCGACTGGGTTGGCTTTGTTGTAGTGGTGCCTCCTTCTCAGCTGCCTCCGTCTCTGCCTGTTTCTGTTTTTCTAATTTTTTAACGAGCTTGGACGCTTTCCTTTGCTTCTTGGCTTCTTGAACTGTGGTTTGGTAAATATCAAAACTATTAGACGTTGTAAGTTATACCGTTTCATCCTATTCGAGACACGTGGTGGCGCTATTAAAAATAAAAACAGCTTAACAGTATTAGACCATCTTTGGTTAAACTCTTCACTTCTTTGTGTTATACTAAACATATTTGAGGAGATGAGAATGTAAATGATTAGTGTGCGTTGTTGATAATACATTGTTGCATTGTTGTGGTTAACACATCTTTCAACTACAAAGGAAAATGGTACCATAAACGCTCAGAAAATGATCTCTTCTGAGTTTACACCAAGGTGGTTATAGTAGTATATCTGTGCGTACACACGTTAACAGGATAAACATATATAAACATGTATTTATGTCATGAACACATGAGGACTGATATGGAACTTGGAATGGAATATTACTCACGCTCGGCTTTCTTTTTCCTCCAGTCCACCTTGTCATTTTTCTGTAAAATAATAATATAACTGGTCGTATTAGTCATCCACAGAAAGTAATCTGACATTAAAATCACACTGCAATGATACAGTAACAGTACAATACCTGTGTAATTTCAATTTTGGCTCTTTTACGTGTACTCGCGTCCGACATGTTTACATGCAGCAACACGTGAAACACATTTCACTTCCAGGTCATGAGTCCTGGTGTCAAAACAAAAGCATACGACGCGACGTTGCCAATTGTGCTTTTATTTTGAAACAGGGGTCCGTACCATAGAAATACATGGTAGTTAGGTTCAGATCGGAGAGTGAGACTGTATTAACTTTTTAATCCCATACTTTATTTATGTATGAGAGTATTGTTTGATGCAAACGTTTCTTGTAATACTCTTTTTTTAAATACTTGTATTGTCTAATTGTAGTCTTACATACAGTGAATAGGTCCTACTCTACAAGGAGAGCAGTGGCGTCAATTCACCAAAAGCCAAGGTGTGGCAACAACATCACACGACAATATCAAATAAAGTCCTGTGTAAGCAGCTGATATCACAAACTATTACAAAAAACACAGATCTAAACAGAACACATTTACACTTGACAAACAATTTAACTGATTTAAAGTAGGCCTATTGTATTATTGAAGTCAAGTGAGATGCCAAAGCGCATGTCTGAATAATAATGTTTTGTTTATTTAGAGGCTATATTTATTCACCATGGCATATTTATTAAATATTGGCACTAATTGAATTCCATAGAAACCTAGGATACCCTTCACGCTGCATGAAGGGTCTTGTGCTACCCACACATTGGCTCTCCATCATGAAATAAATACACAAGCTACATTTAGGCCTAAGTTTAGTCTAACTAAATATCATTGTCTTTAAATTTAGTTATGTTCTTCGTTCGGCAGGGGTGTTTTTATGCAATTTTAATGTGGTTTTGTTGCCAATACAGATGAATAATAACCCATTTACTGCCGTTTTATTATTTTGTATTAGGCCTTACTAAAAAATGAGTGACTCTTGATTTGTAGGCCTGATTACATAGATTATTGGCCAAACTACATCCACCTTGTTGACAGATGACAAAGCAAATAGATTCAGTCACGACAGCCACACTAGGCTATGTGTTTAGTAATCCCCTCATGGCCACCAATTATAAAACCTTGACATTCGTTTCATGGTTGTTTATTTGACTAGATTTTGCTAAATAATTGGTAAATAACACTTCAAAACGTTATCAAAAAATAGGAGAGGTCGAGAAGCCAAAGTATAAAAGTTAAAGACTTTTATTATCACTTGAAATAAGCAATACAAAAGCCTGAGCTGGTTTGCAAAGGAGCTCCCCAACTAGACTCAGGATACACCTTTTATGTTCTTCTCTGTGGATCACTCCCTCATGCTCTAAACCAATCATATGTATTGTATGCTCTAAACCAATCCTATGCCTTGTATGTTCTAAACCAATCATATGCATTGTATGCCTTAAGCCACCCCTATCCAAGGGCAGACACCCCACTAATTATCTACCAATAAGTGATGGCTGTGGATAACCTTTGGCCTTTGTACATTTGTTGAACCTTGGTTGATGACCTTGGTTTGCCTTTTCCCACACATTCCTTTCCAATGTTTCTAGCATACGGGTGTCACAGGGTGTCCAATGTTATACAAAGACAAGAGTCACCACCTGGTGATTATATTTCTTTGATGTTATAGTAAAGTTCTCCCATACTCTTGATTTGTCGGCCTAATTACATGGTTTTGAGATTTTTTAAAACATGTGTAGCCTAATAAAAAAAATGATTTAATAATTCATAATTTCATTCATTATTTGATATGATGTGCACCTCAAAAACATTGACTCACCACAGACCCCTGCCATACCAAATTGACACCCCTGAAGGACACACACACACACACACACACACACACACACACACACACACACACACACACACACACACACACACACACACACACACACACACACACACACACACACACACACACACACACACACACAGACATACATACATACATATATCCATATATACATACATACACACACACATACACATATACATACATACACACATACATACATACATACATATACATACACACATACATACATACATACATATAT
>OOFB01002054.1:59169-75362 GCA_900323305.1 Trachyrincus murrayi
ACGCATGAATATTAGAGGAGAGCCCAGTGGTGTGCGCGCACGCACGCACACACACACACACACACACACACACACACACACACACACACACACACACACACACACACACACACACACACACACACACACACACACACACACACACACACACACACACACACACACAGAGAGAGAGAGAGAGAGTGGCTAAAAACCAAAGATCGGGGATGCTTCACATTTTCACAGTTCACTTTTCGCTGGCCCACTTTTTCAAGATTTTTTCAGCAGCATACAACGTTGAGTCCTCCTTTAGCAAAAAAAGCAGAATAAAAAAAAGTTAGAATTTACGGAGAAAAGGACAGAATGCAAGAGGGAACAAGTGATACATGATGATGCATTTCCTCATAGGTACCTTAGTAAAGCAGAATCGTACGTAGTTTTGAAACTCTTTGCCATGCTCAGGGCTGTAGAAGACAGATACAGGGATGGCGGCCAATCCCTGCAGTGAGAGAGAGACAAAGAAAAAAAAGAGAGAGAGAGAGAGAGAGAGAGAGAGAGAGAGAGAGAGAGACCTCAAAGCATAGAAAATCTTACTGAACCAAAAGAGTAAAACATTTGGTGATTTATTGCTGCAGACTTATAAATACATTGTGTAACACTTTTGATACATTACCTTATTCTTGATCAGCCACTTAACAAATCTGTAGTCCAGGGGCTCATCCTGGGAGATTGAATCGGAGTCAAACGCTGTTCAAAAACAGGCCACATTAAAGTTATATTGGTTATATTGTCTAACTGTAGCTGGGAAGAAAAACAGAAGCAAAATTTGACGGCAATCACTTCCCTGTCAATTTGACTATTTAATTGGAAGTAAAACTACAGAAGTAAAAATAGTGAAAACTAATATTTGCTGAAATTTTTCTCAGCACATAGTAACTTAGAACATTATACAAAAAACTAACTCACAGATGGAGGAAATGTCAGCTATCATGAAATATCCGCCCTCTGGCAGGGTGGGCTGTAGACCCACGCTCTCCAGACAGGCGGCCAGCTTGTTGCGCTTGTGGTTCAGCATGGCCGGCAGCTGTTTGAAGTAGCTCTCTGGGCTCCCGAAACGCTCATATTCAGTCTTGAAACCCACCGCCACTGCCACCTGTCAAAATAGTGCAATGGTGTCCAATTGTTGATTTGAAGTCATGAAACTCAGAATATCAGATTAGTGTTGAATAGGAATAGGGATGCGCCTACTAAAATGATTGATAAAATGATTGATTTTGAAGTTTGATTGAAGTTTTTGCTGTTTCGTAAATAAATAAAAAACATAATACGTTTGTGTGTTACTATGTGAAAATGACCACTGTTGATATCGACATCAGCCTACAGAAGCTTATGAATATCGGTATCGGCCAATACATTTCATATTAGTGTATCTAGTGTTGGATATACTGTGCACAAATTAGTGGATGACACCCATAAAATCTTGTACCATTTCATTCTAAATAATGTTTTGTCCGATACACTTCCAAATTATAAGGTAGCTCGCTTCTGTACACCTGGATATTAACCTGGAAAGCATAGACAAAGACTTAAATATTTCATTATTTTGATAGAACTAAGTCAATAGACGACTTCTGTATGACATCTGAAGTACTGAATAAAAACAAAAAAGACCAGCACTGAAAAGTGTTACTGACATGATATCTCATGAGATTGAAAACTTTAAACAAAAAATTAATCTAAAAAAAGGTAGTGATGTGTGTACCTGAGCCGCGGTGGGACAGTGGTAAATAGAGTTCTGATGGACTGTTTTCAAGTGTTTCATGATGTGGCTCGAACCTATAGCCCAGCCAACCTAAAAAGATAATACAAAAAAAAATTATCGCACCCAAAAATATTGTGCTTGTTTAAAATGAGTAATAAAAAGATACTAAAATAATATCATAACTGAAGTGTGTGTTGTTGGTGGCTGGTTTAAGCAGCCTCACCTGGTCCGAGTCTAACTGATTAGACTCTGGGGCTGGGTGAGGCTGCACACCTGTGGGGCATTGGCCAATCAAGGCCCACAGGTTAAACCAGCCACCAGCACACACACACACACAAAGATACACTCTGCTTGTGTCCTACTACTGGAGAAGCCCTGTAAGCCATTGTAGATTGCATGTGGCATGGGAAACTTCCACAATTACCTTCCATCCTGTAGCACTGAAAGTCTTCCCGGCGCTGCCGATAGTAACTGTTCGTTCCCACATACCCGGAAGGCTGGCTATGTATAGAAGCACAAAACAATCATATTGGTTACGTTAACAATGCTACATTAAATCGTGGCCCTTGCTTCTGATCTGCCGATGGGCCAGTTGAATCGAACCTATTTTCACGTGCTTGGCTCCTTCATAGGTCAGCCACTCATACACCTCATCACTGATGCACACCACATCATGCTGGATGCACAGGTCCGCGATCACCTGCAGCTCCTCCGTCTTGTACACCTGTGTGTGGGAGACCACAACCAGACTCTGCATTTAGGTGGACTAAAATATGTAATTATTAGATGTATAACATATTTGTAAAGAAAGACCAATGATAAAAAAATATATATATATCAAGCACATATTTAGGTAAACATGTTCACTTTTGAATATCATAGAATAATGATTAAACTATATACTCATCAACCACACAGATTAAACCTTGGACAAACCCCAGCGAGTAACCACCAGTGAATCAACGCTAATCTGGTAAAAAAAACAAAAAAAAAACTACTTACCTTGCCGATTGGGTTGTTGGGTGTGTTAATAATAATCGCTTTTGTTTTTGCTGTGAATTTACTGGCCAGCTCCTCAGCAGAAAGCACCCAATCCCCACTCGACGGGTTGCTACCACCACTCTGAAATCAACCAATCAACCAGAAATTAATTATCAATTACATATTGGTAAATAATCTGTGGCTCTGCAAATAAGTAAATGCTCCTTACTGGCCTCAGAGGCACGTAGACGGGCGTCCCTCCGGCCATCTTTACCATGGGTTGGTAGCAATCAAAGAATGGCTCAATAATTATAACCTGAAAGACAACCATTCATTGAAGCCTCATTACTAAATTAATACATTCACTCATCTTTTTTTTATTACTAAGCAAAAAAGTGTGTTCATGGTAAGTCAAGTTTAAGCTGTCAACTCATATCAAACTAAAATGGAAGGAGTCTCTGTATGTGTGTCTGTCCATCGATTTTCTCAACAACCATTCATCCGATCGACTTCACACTTGGCGGGTGTATTGCTGAGGACCCAAGGTGTCGAGTGTGAAGTTTGTACAGGAGGCCAAGCGATCGGCTCCTTATTAACAGGCACTGCACTAGTAATTATTAACGTGTTTCCATGAGCGTTGACCTAGAAAGTTAAGTATTGTTAGTTTATGACTCTTTCACTGAACACACTATCCAAACCACCCCAGGAGGTGGAAGCTCGGGTCCCTTTACGATCCTTGAGAAAAGTACATTTTTAAGTTTAGCCGCTTACCTCGTCTCCTTCGTCCACCAGAGCTTGAAATGTGCAGAACAGAGCCTGATACGCCCCGACCGTGACAAGCACATCGTCCAGGGGATTAATGTCATGTCCCATCACTCGCCCAAAGAATTTAGCCAAGATTGTGACAAGAGAGGGGTGGCCCTTTGCAGTGAAAATGAAGTATACATAAAATAAATAAATAATAATAACTTAAGTTTTCTCATTAGCAGCCTCTAGTGGCTTGTAGCTACAGTTGTAGTGACAGATATAGCGAAACTTTGTAGTTCAGATATTTTTTAATGGAGTAAATAGCTGCAATAGAAAGTAAGATAGTGCAGGTTTTAACTAAAAAATTGAACAAAAAACAACTTACAAAAGCACGGGTGTACTGGTGCATTAAGCAGTCTCCACTCACTGCTTTACAGAAAGCATCTTGGATGAACTTGGGAGGGGCGAAGTCAGGGAAGCCCTGTCCCAGGTTCACTGCATTGTAGTCAGCCGCTAACTGCGTGAACTCAACCCTATTCAAAATATGATGGAGGGGTAGAGATCATGGGGAGATCGTTGGCATCCATACAGACATCATCTTCAGTGAAACAAGCCACTTGGATAGGAAAAGCATGAAAGGTGTGGTATAAAATCAAGATTAGGCCTATACTAGAGAAACCAGACGGTGGGTGCCAAAGTTATTTATGCAATGGGGAAGTCCTCATAGCTGGAGAAACCAAACGTATAAAGATAAAGAACTATAGAGAAGGCAAAGGATTCCACAAAGGCTGCTTCGTCAACTTTCGTGTTTACAATGATGTCGTGGAAAATATAAACTACACACCACATAAAACATCTATACCATATAGTTAATTAAATAAGCCTTTGTATAAAGTCTCTTTGCACCTCAAACAGAGCTCCCTTCCTATCGACACCTGCTTCAAACCTTATCAGTGGTCATTCCCATGGGTAAAATTGCTGCCTGAGTCTTCCCATGATCATGTTCTATTAGATCAAATACTTTGCTGTCAAGAAGTGTCCTAAAATAAATACTTTTTCATCAAATGCAACAGTTGGGACAGTTCGGTCTCTAGAGCAAAGATCAAAGGGATCAATAAATAGTAGGTTATTTACAAAAGGGTTGATAACCAGATATGATAAAGTAAGGAAGATTATAGGCCTATATTTTGTGACGCAATATTTTCTAACATTCTCTACCAAAAAACTCGTGGTGGATTTTGTGTATCATTGCAAAATATGTTCCGTCTCCCTCCCCAGCATAACCTCGTTCTTTCCAGCATTATCTACTCTGCTGTAGCCTACTCTTTAATACACACTGAGACGTCATCCAATTACGGTAATTTCTATGGCAGCAATGCACACATATTTACTTAAAACACTGTCGGTGATGACACTGTCAGTTAACTTACCATACATTTTTGTCGACACCATCTAACCTGCGTGCATGAATTTGGCGTGACATGATAATCTGAAAAAGATAGAGATAGATTTTAATCAAAATGTTCCTATTTATTTCAGTAAAAGGCACATCGCCTACTTACCATACGATCAAGGCATTTACTTGCATTCCGATACATTACAGACGTACTATTCTTATCATTCTAGTAACGGGATGCCATTATCTGTTGGCATGCAAATTGTACTTTCAATGATTAAAAACCACCCCCTTTAATTCCTTATTAATTGTGTTAATTACCAGAAAGTTTGACAGGATAAAAGCGCGAATAAATCACAGTTTGCAGTAGTCTAGTGAAGGCAAAACATTAACCGTCCCTTCATATCCGACCCTTGAACGTCATTATATGACGTTTCAAATGCACTTCCTGTAGGCGGGGCACCACCGTCTTAAAAAAAACAACTTTAGACTACAAACCATATCCGCTGTCCCTGGGGTAGAATAGCAAATTGAGGGTCAACGGCGGATTAGATGTGCAGCTACATATATAATCCTCAAACATTCTATAAAATCCCCTGAATACACTAAGTGATAAAATAATAAAAGAATGCTTGCAAGGGTATGTAGGCTATTGTGTGTGAGTGTATGATAGTCAATGCATTACTTTGATAATGTGTTCGATTATATAGGGTTAGGTCAAAACTGCTGCAGCGCAACACATTTTGCAGTGCGGTTACAAAGTTAATGTTTTCCATAATGCTACTTTATCTCAACATCAAGACTTACATTCTACGGTAGAAAGTAGATGGTTCAGCGATAGCTGCCCATTTATCTCACATACGTCCAGACTGGGAAACAAAAAGCTCAATTTGTTCCTAATGTTTTGAATGGGTCCACCCAAAAACACTGCTTTCTGTAAATTGTGTCATTGAGTGAAATTATTCAGTGTGTTCACAATGCAACTTGTTTTACTATATTAAATGCAGACATACTATAGTGCAATATTAGAAATGTTTTTATTTTCTACTTAATACAGAAGGTAATTTTGGCTAGGCTGTTAGAAGAGGCATGGAGATAGAAAGTAAATATGATGTGTGTGCCTCTCCTGTGTCTCCCTGTAATTTACAAGAAAATGTAAAGAAAAAAAAATATTACCATGTCAACCATTTCTTTTAACAAGGGAAACAATGATGTCCAGGCAGGCAGGCACACATTTTAATAGCATGTAGAAATATTATCTGGTACATCCATACACATGCCAGATAGTTCAAAGTTAATGGCATGTGCCTTAATAGGTATACTATACAACATTGACATTTGATAGAAATTGAAATTTGATAAATGTGTTGATTCATAAAACACATTTGACATCAGAATTACAAACAACAAAATTGATAAGATCCAGATTTCTTAAGACAAAAACACCTCTCTCACAGTTCATTACAATGACACCTTTTTCAAGTCCCCGGGAAGCACTCTGCCCTTCTTTCTCGCCCTCTCCTTCTTCTTCTCCACATTGGCACTCTTCTGTTTCTGGAGGTTCCTGCGCCGCTTGTCCTGCCGACGCTGCATCTTGTCCTCCACATTCTGGCTGCGCGTGTTCCAGCGCCGCTGCTTTTGGTCGCGACTCTGCTCCTTCTTCTTCAGCGACGTGCGCAGCATGGCCTCGTCGTCCTTGATCTTGAGGCCCTCGGCCTTGTAGAGCACGTTGGTCCACTTCATCTTCTCCTCCATGGCGCGGGCCTTGCCCTCGTCCTTGGCACGCAGATCCTCCAGCTTTGCCTTGCGCGCCTCCACGCGCCCCAGCAGCTGCTTGTAGTTGCGGCCTGTCAGTGGCGTCAGCTCGCCCTTCACACGCTTCTTCTTGTTCTGCTTCTTTGTCATTTTGTCCATGTAGACCTCCTCCACCGTCTCCACGGTGTTGAAGAGGATGGCCGTCTCGTCCCGCTTGTTTGCGGCAGGAGCGGTAGCCACGGCGGTGACAGGAGCATTCTCCTCCTCTTTGATCTGCTGTGCCAGTTCCTCGCCCGCCTTCTCTGCCAGCTTCTTCATCAGGAATTCCTTTTTCTTGCGTTTCTTGCGCTCCCTTTCTATTTTTCTCTTGGCCCGCTTGGCCTGGACAGCATCTGAAGACGAATCTTGAGTTCCCTGGAAACAATTTGCAGTTTAACGTCAGTGCCCAGAACACGGTTGTTGGAAAGCTCAGATACTCTTTTGTGAATGTATGCAAACGTTAGCACATATTGGTCTTCTGTTATTTGCCATTTACTTCATTGTTAAGTTTGGCTGAAAAAAACTACTTTAGCAGTTAGAATATCAAGAAGTCCTACAGTGAATCTAACCGATTTGACCAGTTATGGAGGGAAAAAAACGTGTAATTGGTTACAAAAGCAATGACATGTAACTCTAGATGGGTACAATGTACCATATCCAATTATAAGGGTTCAGAGTAGGTCAGGTCAAATCAATGATTCGTACATCACTGCAGTTAGTACTAGCAAAAATACCCAACAAATTGTCCCACGTATGCGTTCCATACCTGTCCTTTAGACTCTTCAATCTTCTCATGTAGTCTCTTGCGAAGAAGATCTACTGTAGAGAAGCTTGAGGTGACACTCCCTCCTATAGGAGGCAAATACAAATTGCAGCAACTGTTTAAACAGGGAATAACATTGAACAGCACAAGTGCAAATGGCAATTGGGTGGCCTTCCAATTAAATTTCACCTTTGGCCGTCTGAGTTATCGCCGGTTTCCCATTGGCAACTTTTTTGGATGCATTGGTTTGTGGTGCAGCAGTAGTAGCGACAGGGGAGGACGCAGACTTCGGTTTAGATTGGGGAGCTTTTTTGTCACCAATTGCTTTTTGCCTTTGTTTCCGCTTGCTGTTCTTGGAAGTACCTTCTCCATCACCCCTGAAATGAACTACACAGACAGACAAGAGTCATCAAATTATCAGTTACGTTTGCCATTTCTTGATCAAACACCCTGGTAAGGAATTGTTAAATATGAAGGCAAGGTGTGTGTTTTATCTGTACATTTTAAAGACTGTCGAGGAATTTATACAATCGTATCAGCTTAGCTCCCAGCCTTGCAGACAAACCACAGATAACTTGTGGTGATCACTACATACTACCGATTACTGCATCAGGGATTGCATTGAAAACTGCGTACCATAGCCATCGTATATAAATGTTACGGGGACTGCTACAAGGATATTGCAAGATTGACAAAAGCTGTACAGAAACCGTTATAAAACTCAATGATGTAATGTAAACTCATTACATTACATTCATTCTACAACAAACCAATTCACAGATATAATATTCTCAACTGGTTAATAGTTAGTTATAATAATTATTGCATGATGATGATAACGTTTATTTAACTCATGATACAAACGTAGTTACGTGTAAACCACAATAGCTTTATAAAATAAATGGGACATATTTACCAAATTTTGAATTCCTTGGTTCATGATCTTGTCGAGAACATATCTTACTCGCCAACTTTTGAATGTAAGAATCTTTGGATGCAAGGTTATTCATATTTACCATTGTTTTGTACCCTAAAGTTCATTCATATTACCCAGCACCCTTTACAAAATGCATGGCACTAAAAAGCACATGGGGTGAAGCGTCGCTTACGGAGGAAACGTGACCCGGAAGTAGTAACACAAAATGTTGCCCCCCCGTTTCTGATGAACAACTCGGTTATGTAGTAGTGTGTCAACGAATGTACATGTTCGAACACAGTATCGGCATTGACACTATCTTTTTAGCATGAACACGTTGAAATCCATGTTTGTCCGCTCCAACAAAGTGCTTAGAATACTGACCGAGAACGTAAGTAGTATGTGATTGCTTATGTCATTGAAAGTTGATGGTTGTTAATGTGTATTCAAAAACGTTATTATCCCTGTCACGGGAATAATATGTTTCTAATTTCTGTGCTATTTACAGACACGTACCATTTATGTCAAGAAGGTTCATAATCTGGCCAGGCAGCCTCAACAAACACGTCCTTATGGTGAGCACCTATATTGAATATGCTACGGTGATCTTGAACTGACTCTAATTATGGTTGCCTAACCTTGAATATTTTGTTTAGTCTTTTTAGGTATGGTTACTAGCTTAAGGCGCCATTTATGTACAGCTGACACCACAGCAGAGAAAGACACTTTGCTCAAATGGATGCTCCTTCTGATTCCGACTGCCACTTTTGGCCTTGGAACCTGGCAGGTATGAGCTCTTTAGTGTGTTGTCATGGATTATGACCAACTGAAAATCCCTTTCCCTAATGGGACATCTCTATTCAGGTAAAACGACGGCAGTGGAAATTGAAACTGATTGAAGACCTGAGGCGCCTCACCACCTCTGAACCTATTCCTCTTCCTATTGAGTAAGTACATACTTCATACATTCATAAATCCCTACAGAAGCATATATTACAAGTGTTTTAAAAAACAAAAACATTAATCTCCTGGATCACAGTCCCCTTGAACTGAATGAGCTGGAGTACAGAAGAGTGAAGGTGTGTGGACACTTCGACCACACAAAGGAGTTGTATATTTTGCCCCGCTCACCAGTTGACCCAGAGAAAGAAGCGCAAGAAGCCGGCAGACTGTCTTCCAGTGGAGAAACGGGAGCAAATGTGGTCACACCGTTTCAATGTACTGACCTTGGGTAAGGCTCCTGACAACACTAAACATTTCAGATTTTACTATAATTATTTTAACGATAGTAATATGAAGTACAAGATCAATTAAATGTTACATCCAAGAATACAATTTACCGTGTGTCAATTAGTTAAAAACCTTGATGATCCTGTTGATGGTCACTCTTGATGTACTTCAGCATCACCATCCTGGTAAATAGAGGGTATGTTCCCAAGAACAAGATCAGGCCAGAGACCAGGATGAAGGGACAGGTAAAATAACTCAAATTAATGTGTTATTTCCACAGTTGGCAATACTCCTTGTTAAGCATTCAGACAAAGCCTTTCATAGGTGTCATAGCAGTGTAAACATCACAATCATGTGAGCAACAGCATGGATATTGCATGGATATGGATAATACTGAAACTTTTCCATGAAGCGTCCTAGTGCACAAGTATAGATTATATTTCTCTTCTGTCTATACTGGTTCACTGGAACTCTACAATGATTCAGATTCATAATTCATGTTAAGAGCTACATCTGTGCTTAATCAACTATATAAAAGGGGCAGACAAGCCCCAAAAAGAACATTAAGACACAAAAGAACTAAGTATGAGCAAATTTTCAGACACATCAGAAGTATAGCTATTGTATTTCATAGTAGTTTACTGAGGGAAGAGGTTGTTCATCATCAGAGAGCTTAATATAAACTGTTGTCAGTATCAGAAGTTGTAATTACAGTAACTAGCTGGTATTAGTTTTGTTATGAGTAATTATGACATTGGTAACGCTAATAATCACCCTATCCCATAGGCAGAAAGTGAGATTGAAATAGTAGGAGTGGTGAGGCTGACGGAGGTCCGCAAACCTTTTGTGCCACCCAACGATGTAGAGAGAAATCACTGGTACTACCGTGACCTGGAAGCTATGTCAAATGTTGCCGAAACTCAGCCTATTTTCATTGATGCAGACTTTGGTAGGTCTTCAAAGAATACCCAATTACATTGTACATATATCATTCTACTCACATGATCACACGAGTATTGTACATGAGTGAAATGTGTTAAATATACTACAAAATATATAGACCTTTTTTGCTTTATATTCTGTTAGCTTTTGCTGATAGTTGGTATATACTTGCCTATACCTGATATTTTGTCATGCAGGAAGTACCATTCCTGGTGGACCAGTAGGTGGACAGACCAGAGTTACACTAAGGAACGAGCACATGCAGTACATTATAACATGGTAAGTAACTGGATGGCAAAACATAACTGAAACCAGTAAAGTTTAATTCACAAATATCTGTTGGGGAATGGATCACTAATGATTGCTTTCTGATTGGTTTCCTAGGTATGGTCTGTGTGCCGCAACATCTTACATGTGGTATGCAAAGTTTATAAAAATGATAAAATTTTGATATAGCTAATGTACTCTATGCAAGTTGTGTATACATTGTTCTTGACAAATTTCTGAAACACCTCAAATATAAATGTTTTCTGTGTAAACATGTAAATGAAAATATATTTGATTTGTTTTCGTTTTATACCCAAAACATTGAACAACATTGAACATAACGCACACTTCACCACCATTCATACAATATGGCAGTGGTTCCCAACTGGTTACAGTGACACCAGTGAGATTTAAAGTTGTTCCTGTTCACAACATAAGTACCACCATATATTTGTTTTGCTTTATTATTCCATGTAGTACAATTTCTTGCCCGATTTCAATAAATCATTTTGACAAATGCCAGTGTTACACTGCCTGACTCATGACAATGCAACAAAGGGGACCCAAGAGGGGCGTAACACCAGTTTGTATGAGCCTGCATCTGATTTTTTTTACTTGATCCCAGAGGTTTTCTAACCTTTTTGGGGTACCAAAACCACGGCAATAGCAATTTAGATATAATGCATTTCATAATTTGGTGCATAAATAGAACATTTGCAAGGTTCAATATTGAAGAAACTGTCCACTTTAAAATGTGGTCATAGTGTGGTTGTCATCACGTGCGGGCAAAATGATCTGAAGCTGAAAATGCACAAATAATTTGTACTTAAAAAAAGATCAATAAACCCAAATCAGGCATGGACTTACAGATGTTACCATGTTAAAATATGCAATTTTTGTGGACGCTTCCATATCACAATACTGCATGCATTAGCTACATGTAGCCATTATTATAAAAGCTGACTATCGGCCGGCTTGAATAACAGTCCAGGTTGCTTAAAAATAAATTAAATGTCGAATACAATCCAGAGATCTTGAGCAAAGATTTTCGTTTACACAATCTCTTCTTAAAGTTGACTCCAGATTGTGTTTTGTATGGCTGAGTGTGAATTGACCCTTTTCATCATAGGACAAACACAGGCGTCACTCATAACACTAATTATGGTTCTGTTCTTTTTATCTACCAGGGCATGGGTAGTAGACTGGAGTGTGTTGTTGGTGGCTGGTTTAAGCAGCCTCACCTGGTCTGAGTCTAACTGATTAGACACTGGGGCTGGGTGACACTGCACACCTGTGGGGCATTGGCCAATCAAGGCCCACAGGTTAAACCAGCCACCACCACACACACTCAGGAGGAGCGCTAGTATGTCAGCATGTACCTTCTGCTCTGCCTATTCAAACTATTGCAAACTCTACAATAAAAATTCAACCAACATCTGCCTGTGTCCTGCCATTGGAGAAGCAAGTGGCATGGGGAAACTGCCACAGACTTATCTTCACTGTGGTGGTATATAATAAGTCTAATTCATAAGATACTCGGACGAGTACATTGTTAGCCATCGGGCAATGTTACTTAACTGACAATTACGATTTTCAATTCTAAACTCATTACATTAGATCATTCTACAACAATTCACTCACAGATATAATAATCTCAACTGGTTAAGTTACTTATAATTATTAATTATAATTAATGAATAAATCATTTAATATTTTCCTATGATTCTGAACTCTATGAACATATCCACCTTGACATCTGAAAACAGCCAAAGACCCAAATGATGTCTGAAATATATATTAACTAATGAATACAAGATTCAGTAATAACAGTCGAATTACAATATGTGAAAAGAACATTAACAATGAAACACCAGTCAGTCTTAACTCTAGGTCACAGTCTTTTAGCCTCCTTGGTGGATTTATGTCTCTTAGGGCAGAGCCTCTGAACCCTCTCTCTTCCCCTCTCTTTGCTCTGCTGTATGCTCTGTGTCCTGCAGCCTGTGGAGGGGTTTGTAGTTCTGGAAGGGGCCTAAGGTGTGCCTTGTTCCTCCGCACCTCTTCTGCACTTGTCTCTACTACGTAGGAGCAGGGAGTGTCTCCTTTCATCACCACTGTTGCTGTTTCTTTTCATATTTGTTATCTTGACCATCTGGTCTGCATTTAGCTCTGGTCTGACCGTGTGTCTGTGGTTAAAGTCCATTGATTGTGTCTGTTGTAGCTTTGTCTGCAAATTAACTCCTGTTACGCTATTGTGGTTTTAGTTGAGAGGGTGAGACTGGCAATATAGAGTGAAGCCTCCTGCCCATCAGGAGCTCGGCGGGGGATGGCTCAGGATGCAGGGGTGTGACTGTAAGCCAGCAAAGCTCTGTATGGGTCTGTTTTTCTTTAGGAGCCCCTTGACATTTTCACAGCCCTCTCCGCCTCCCCGTTGCTCTGTGCGACTGCGAATTATGAGCTGCTTCTTACATGGATGGAGTCATAATCCCTGGCGACGAAGGAGAAAGAGCCTGCTGAGAACTGAGGAGCATTGTCAGTTAAACACTTTCTGGAACCCCTTGCCTAGCTAAATAGATTTACATCCATTGATAATAGCCATCAACCACACACCCTCCACATACCCCCCCAACACCAAATTGAGGCTGGGGAGAATACCCAGTGGAAACCTACCGCCCCCCCCCTCCATCCCAGAGACCGGAGGCCTGGGGCTGCTGCCTTGGCTGGCAGAGCTGGACTTGGCCGTTGCAGGGCTGTCTGAGGCTCCACGGAGGGCCCAGAACAGCCCTCGGTAGGGCCACCCTCCACCAAGGCGATGAGGCATTATCCCCATCTCCCTCCCAGAGCATGCAACCTTGGGCTGCTGTGCTTGCTGGCAGAGGTGCGGCTGGGCCTGGGCTGCTGTGGGCTGGTTCGAGGGGCTGATTTCCACAGACGGTTGCTCTTGGCGGTTGCTGTGCTGCCTCCGCTGGGCACCACCGACTGTTGCTGCCATCGAGGAAAGTGCTGGTGCTGGGAGGTGGCTGCCTGTCAAAGCGGCTGGGCTCCAGTGCATCTTCAGGCAGTGTCCCTTTCCGGGTCAGAGAGGCCCCACATTGGGTGCCAGTTGACCCCTGCTACACGCCATCTAAGTGGCTTTTCAGGGCTCCTCCGACAACCAGGACACAGGTAGTTGTTGTAAACCAGTTTATTGGAGTGTTGGCAAGACGTTATAGTCAGAGCAGGTGGCCTCAAATGTGGATTCTGATATGTCTTGGTACATTTCTGATTCAGTGTATCACACACACACACACACACACACACACACACACACACAAGATTTGCATTGGCAATTTGCATCTGCAATACGTCACGGCATTTAACCAAAGAATGAAATGTTCCTTGTGTAGTATGTTGTGGTATAGAACTACCCATGTTTTAATAAGCTTTGTGTTTACACTTACGAGTTTACTTGTGTGATGGCAACGGAAGTGCAAGTCTTCCTGTGCACTAGTCTTCCCAACCTAGCCTTGCCCTTGATGATGCAGTAAGGGACTCCCATTTTGCGGCACAAAGCGGGGAGGAATACGACCAGCTAGGAAGGAAGGGTAAAAGTACGCATTTACACAAAAGTTAAATTTCTAAATTAATAGTTCAACGCACATGTCTGTGCCTGGGGCTTTGCTCAGGGTTAAAAAGCTTGTGTTTTTGGATCTACATATCAAAGATTCAGAACAACAAAGCATCACTGCAAATAACCACAATTTCGGCAGACACTACATTTCCATACAACCATCGCTGCATCCAGGTTTACCTCAATAGGGTCCACATCGTGGGCAATGACCACCAGCTGGGCCTTTTTGCTCTCTACAAGACTGGTTACAGAGTTGATACCTAAAAGAGCGAAAACACCATTAGCAAAGTTGCTCATATAAAAACATCTACATGCCATGTCGGCCAATGCTCAGGGTTAAAAAGCTCTAGTTAACTTCATGAGTGTCTCAGGTGAAGAAATTCGAAACATCATTGCATCGAGTCGGGTCAGATCCAGACCATTAAAACAGCATCATACGGAGTATGCCTCACCTGCACGCAGCACCGGGGGCCTCTTGGTCGGGGCGTCTCCCTTGCCATCGGCCTTCTGCTCAGCACGGGCCAGCAGCCTCAGCTTCTTCTCCTGCTTGGTCTCTGGTCTGTACTTGTGGGCCAGCTTGAAAAGCTGAGTGGCTGAGTAGATAATAAATAATATAAAGTTAACTTAATTACTTTTCATCTTGGGAGATGGGTGAAAAAAACACTTCTGGTCAGGTGCATCAGTGATCTTGGTGGGAAGTCAGCATCGCTAATCAGATAGCAAATATTCTTCACATCATTTGCAAAAGACCCACTAGAAAATATCAGAAGTCTTTACAGTACCTTAAAGTCCTTAAGTAATATGTTTTTTGTGATATCACTAAAAAAGGTAGGGCTATTTGAGTGCAATTTGTTAAAATGGTATAGCCATCCATCAGCCATTAATGAGTGAAATGCTCTGAGAATATCCATTTCGAGTTGATGCCTGCCTCTGTATGGGCCAAGTTTTCGGCTCATACTGTGGTGCATGAAATGCAACACTTCTCAATGGGAGACACTTCTCATTTTTTTTTTTGGTTGTTGGTTTCAAAATCTTTCAGTCTTCTTTTTCTACTCAAGCTCTTTAGAACTCTTGAATGTTACCTACAGCAGCCTTTTAGTTATAAAATGCTAGTGTCTCACCGGTCTGGCGGTCAAGAGCCTGGGTGAACTGGTTGATCGCTGGGGGGACCTTCAGACGCTTGTAAAGGATGGAGCGCTGCCTCTGCAGACGGACGTAGCGGGGCCACTTGACGAAACGTGTAAGATCACGCTTGGGCTGGATGTCCTGACCTGAGGAAGTGTGATGTCACATGTAATCAGTACAACAAAAAAAAAACATAACTTCTGTTTCTTTTAAGTGAGTGCATCAGCGATCTTGGTGATAAATTGTCAACATAATTGCTTTAGATAGCAAATATTCGTTTACATCATCTGCACAATGCTTCCAGTATTAAGTTTTAGTCTCCAAAAGCAAATAGATTAGATTTTTACTTGCCAATGCCAAAGTTTTTTGGTCTTTTCTCAAACAGGGGGTTGATCACCTTCTTGGCCTCATGCTTCTTGGCCACTGAAGGGGCCGGTGCCACCTTCTTTCCCTTAGCCTTCTTCCCCTTAGGCTGATAACAAATACAAATGATCAGAAGATGCATTCGAAAACATACAGATATATGAAATGTAACATCTAAACAGTGGCTTTTGCTCAGGGTTAAAAAGCTCAATAATACCACATAGGTGATTCAGTTGAAGAAATTCATACATCATTGCAAAAGCCAGTAGTCACATGTTAATTTAAATCCATAATGGCGTAGTGGCCACTGACGATATAAAA
>OOFB01002063.1:6518-17053 GCA_900323305.1 Trachyrincus murrayi
GAGAGGGAGTACAGGGATGGTTGTGCTGACAGGGCGGTTTGACCGTGTAATTAATTATACGGCGTATGAATAAGTTATGGCGGCGAAGGCAAGATCAGCACCTTGACCCTGCGGATGAAGCGAGGGCCTTCTCATCACCCGGGGAGCAGGTCTCATTAAGTGGTTCAACTTCCTCGTGAGCGAGAACAAACAATTAAAAAAAACAACGTGTAAAGAATGTGTCGTGTTGTCTAGGCCAAGAAATGCTAATATGGTATAACAAACCAATGAAAAAAAGTGCGTTCATGAAACCAAACCTGATTTCAATTCACTCATATGGCCCCAGTGGCTGACCCCAGATTTGTCTGTAGTGTTTTTCATTTGAGGGGTTACACAAGGAAATGCCTACATTGTTCAGCGATAAGGTAGGATATAATAGGCTAATAATGGCAACAATGACATTAACCGTTTTTAATTATATAATTATATCAAAGAACGAATAATAACGAATCACGCGGTCGAGAACTCTACTCTGTGCGTATGGCGATGATGTGTCGGACACAACAACACACACACCTATTGTAGGCCTATTTATTTTTATATTATAGGCTATCGTAAAATTTGATTGATTCGTTTAAAAGTCATTTATTATATTTGGTTTGTTTCAGACAGACGGAACACACAATTATATCCACGATGATGAATTCAGTGTCCTTCACTGTCCTTTTTCAACAAGCTATTTTGTTTTGCAAGCGAATATAAATCAATCAATATTTCACAATGGTGCTATCATGACTGATTTCCTTCACTTCCAGCGAAGCACTTCTATTAGGCGATGCTGGGTTTGGATGGCGGTTCTACGGACCGCAGGCTTCGCCATTGCCTTCGTGGGCGGCCATTTCATCTCGTGTCTTTTTTATGTTGCACGGGTGGGGGCTCGCGTCTTTTTTTATCTCGCACAGATGGCCGCTCACGTGCTTTGTCCTGCGAGTCTATCGCACGCCTGGGCTGGAACCGTGTTTCAGGGTAATCAACCTGTCACAGTAAAACCCCCCCCCCCACGTGAACTTCAGCATGTCCCACCCACCACCACCGCCACCAGTTACCCCAGAATTCAGTCAATGTCTTACTACACCAAAGCAAACCAAGGTGATGCTGAGGTTAACGACCCATTACCTGGAGCAGGAAGTCAGAGGGGTTCTCTGCCAGGAAGGCGTCCAGATACGCCTGGATCTTCTCCAGCAGGTGTTGGTAGGGGAAGCTGAGCATGAATGGATGGTAGATGTCCCCCTTCGTCACCAACGTGGAAAGCTTTATGGCCAAGTTCTGTGAAGACAAACGAGCAGTTTGGTTGGGAATCACCGGTTGGGCATCACTGGTGGAGGCGACTGATTTGAAGTAGAATACTTTAAGATTGTACATCAAAGCACTTTTAAATGGCAAAGCCTAGAGTTGATGGACTGATTGCCTCTTTCAGCTGGTGAGTTTTCAAGTCTGTATGCATTAGCTATTATGTGTTTTTTTCCACACCATATATTCACCTCCAATGAATATGCAACATTTATTGTCAAATAAGTATATTGGCATTTGCCTGGAACTCCAGCTCCTTGCCACAACCACCAATATAAACACCAACATAAGTCATATACAAATGACATGCAGCATCAAATAGCTATGGCATCAAAAAAAGGCACACAGATAAAAGCACATACGCCAGCAAAAGATAAAACAGTCGTTCACTTTGAGACAGTAACGGTTGTTCACCTTGGGGATGTCGTGTTTCTCCTCAAGCCACTTGAGGGCAGTAAAGGCCTTGGCTTTCTGGCCCTTCTCCAAACAGACCGCCACCGACTAGGAGAGATGCAGTGATGCTGTGTCATTAGAGTGTGTCGCGATTTCCCAGGGCTGATCAGATACCCATCAGTATGCACAGCTACGTTATATCAAATATCAGTTGTTCAAATCATCTAATTGTAACTAATCCTAATTTATGAACTAATCCATCACATCTAGGCCACACTGGCCGTAGTCACACTCTCTCTCTCTCTCTCTCTCTCTCACTCACTCACTCACTCACTCACTCACTCACTCACTCACTCACTCACTCACTCACTCACTCACTCTCTCTCTCTCACTCTCTCTCACTCACACACACAAGCATGAAGTAAGAATGCTGTGATGCATTGTCTGAAGTTACCTGGATGTACAGGAGAGTCGAGATGCTGCTGTGCACGCTTTCATCGGCCACCGTGTCTCTCAGGGTCTTCCACACACCGGCGGCCGACATCAGGGGCGTCACGCCGTCCTCCTCATACAGGACCTCTAACAACACAGCACGCGGACACATCAGTGGAAGCGTGAGTCATTGCGTCTTGTGATGCGAACGATCACAGGAGAAAGACCGGGCAAACACAACGGCACTGGTCTTTGATCTGGTAACAAAACACGCAGGCGCACCCAGGTGTCGTCCGTGCAGGACTCTCCCGAGGAAGGCGGCGATCTTCCTCTTCTGAGCCTGCTCGTTTCTTAGCTTGCAACCCTGAGAAATGGCTGGAACAAAAACAAAACATTGTTGTTGTTATTATTATGTATTGGAATCGTGAGAGGACGGCCTTAGATAACGTCTGGGGGGGGGTAATGATTAAAATGGTGACGGTGTGATGGTTGGCGTGGCAACAATGAGAACAATCGACGCTCACCCTCCAACGTCTTCAGTGTGTGGTTGAACTGGTCCAGTTTGCCCTCCCTGAAGTGCCGACACAGGCTCATGAAGCAGAAGTCCAACATCCACCTGGACGCAATAGCGGTTACTTGCGCGAAGTCCAAACTTTCCTCCGAAATAATGTCATTTGACTGTATTTCGCTGCTCGATTCCGTGTCCATGGTCGTTGTTTACATTCGGCGGACGGAGTCACGGGCGGAAACCAACGGAAACCAACGGAAACGCGCTTCCTTCGCGCCTTTTGCTTTTGTGTTTCTTAATCTCGCGAGATGACATCTCTTGTAGCGCCCCCTAGAGGCGCGGATAATAAGTACGCTTACAACTCTGCTGAACAAATTCCCATTTACTGTAATACATGGGTTTTCCAGAGGACAACGTTTACACAGCAAACAGAATTAGTACTATTGTGTTGCTGTATAAAGAAAATCAAACATTCTTTGGGAAAGCTTTTAATTTACTGCCATAGATGGCCCCTAGTCAATTATACAGTCGCAGTTGAAAGTAAACCCTATTAAGTTGTATTACAGATTTTGAGTGTGTGTGTGTGTATGTGTGCAAATTACATTGTACTGAATTGAACTGGTCTGTGTTTACCTGTTTGTAAATTGAATTGTGTTTTCTGTGCAAAGCAGTTCAGTGAAGTCCCAATCAACCGCAATTCTCTATTATGCGGAAATGCACCCATAAAAAAACTGAATCTCACACATATACGCACATACGCATCCGCATATTATATACACATTTATTTATTATCCTGCATATGCTAATAGACATAATGGGGGGAACAATGCTCTGCAGAAATGTGGACATACATGTACCATAACAAAGTGTTCTGTGTTCACATAATTGTTCAGACTATTAACATGCATACAAAGATGGCGCTTTGTACAGAACCGATCTGTGTAGCTCAAAAGCTATCGACTGATAGTGTCTTTCAGAGCCCAACGGAAAAAAAATCAAAAACTAAAATCAAAACTCGGAAAAAATGAAGAGGCAAAAAATACACTGAGACAAAGGAGGAAACAAAGGAGCCATATGCATTTTTGAGGAAGGGAGTGGGGAGGGGATGGGGGGGGGGGGTGTCAAGGTGTGTATATTAAGCACGCAGTTTACACACACACACACACACACACACACACACACACACACACACACACACACACACACACACACACACACACACACACACACACACACACACACACACACACACGCCACTCAGAGGGACCACCACTATAGTTCCAGAACAGTTAGCATTTCTCCACTCTCTCCTTGCTCTCCGTGATGGAGGCAGGATTCTTTCAAAACGAGGCAGAAGTCTGAATCTTGGTCTGAAAGCAGAGGTGAAACTCAGCTGCTTCAGAGGTGGCTAAGTAAACAAAATACAAAAGTCAGATGAGGAAATCCAAAGCCGGCACATTATAATCCCTCCCTTTATCACCGTTGCTCGTGACCCAATGCAAAATGATCATTAAATCATAAAATCATTAAAATGCCCCCCCCCCCAAACTTTTATTTTTTTAACACGTCAAAATAAAAAAGATGGCCTGTCACATGACTTTCAAATGATATCGGTGTACATAGACGGAGAATCATGGAGAACAATATCTTTTTATCTCTTTTAACCTTTGGGACGTTTTTGTTGTGCCTACTATGTTACTGTTCGCCCCCCTGAAGCCTTCCATATTGACCCGATGGACCACAATTTGTGACAGCATAAGTGTGAAGTTATGAAAATATTCATCAAGGATTTGAGCACTGTTCATATAGAAGCAAACCAGGAGCATGACATGAATGGATCTCTCTCTCTCTCTCTTGCCCTCTCTCTCTCTGACTGTCTGTATCTCTCTCTCTCTCTCTCTCTCTCTCTCACTCACTCTCTCTCTCTCTCCCTCCCTCCCCCCCCCCCCCCCCCCCCCCCCCTCTCTGGGCAGTTAGGCTCTAAATTCCCTGCTTTCTCTCTCACCGTATCTCACTCAGTCCAAACTATGAACTGCTGAATTTCTTATCTGTGTGCCTGTGCTTCCTTTCCCTTACTATAGAATCATGGGGTGGGGAGGGGAGGGATTGGGGGTGGGGGGGTGTACATAGAACATGTAATAATAATAATAATAATAATAGTAATAGTAGTAATCCGGAGTAGGTAACTCCTTGTGCTCATAGGAGCCAAGACATCAGTGTGGATTTGACAACATTACCTTTCAAAAAGTACAGTACGAACTAGGACAGTAGCTGTAAAATAAATACAAACAAAACATAAACAAACAAACAAACAAAGAACAGAATCCATCCGATCAGAACACCAGAGAGTTATAGAAAACCTGAGAACTCAATAACATTACTTGTATTATCTGTTACATAAAGACCTGATTTATCCTATAAAATTAGAATTTTCTGTACAGTGCTATATGAACAAAGCCAAATGACTTGCTACCTTCTCATAAACAGCAGTTTTATGAAAAGGCACACATCATTTCCAACCACCATATGGCGAGAAATTGTGGTCATGCTCGGTTTTTTTTGTTTAGAAAAAATAGAATTATTATCAACATTAAATTTCAAAAAACATAAAATCCTTGGTGTGTGGCCATTAAAATTATATTATCTTTATATCATTCATTGAGCTGTGTTAGATTTTTTGTGTGTAAATCTAACAGCTATATAAAAGGCCCTATAGCGCTCATTTTTAGACCCCTATCCCAGATAGGGGTCAATTTTAAGGTCTATTGACATCTGGCAATAAGGTGACTGACAGTAGGCCTACATGCCAGCCACACGATACTTTAAAGTAAGAGTGAAATCCCCTGTTTGCATTGTTTGTAACATTATGGTAGTTGTAACACTGTTAATTAGCCTCATATTAAAGATACATCATTTGAAAAATACAATAATTTCTGCCTGTACACTTACAAATTCCATAGACAGAAAATAAAGTGCCACAATTCTTGGCCTGCATAGATTGCAGTATGCTGTATTGCACTTTCCACCCCTCTCCGAGAACAGAAAAAAAGGAGAAACCAAATCCTCCCGCCCATTTCCTCCCTGTAGCATTCTGGCTTTAATACAGCCTTCTCAAGCACACTATACTTGTACGCCACTAATGCACGCCGCCAAAGTGCCATGCTCAAACCATAAACACTTATTCCAGCAATACATTGGAATAAAAAAAGGCAACACATAACGTGGATTTTCAGTTTCAGTGAAAAACAAAAGAAGAAAAGAAAGGACAAGCGACGAGAAAGACGTAATTAAATAAAACCTTTGGGTTTAAGTTTGACTCAAATCAGCTTGGTTCACCGAGAAAAACAATATTTAAGTTGAAGACACTACAGTAGTAAAAAAACAACAACAACACAGTAGGATCAAATGTCTACGATAGCATCAGAGTGTGGAGGAGGTTATGACGTAAAGAATAGTGTCATAGTACGTGTTAATGTAATAGTTATTGAGAAGCTTAAACAGACGGAAGCCTTATAATGTACTTAGTTTGGTCCGTGTATATTACACAACAATATACTCCTCTTCTTCGTTTTTTTTCTCTCCTCAGTTGCATTGTTTTGAAAAGCCAAAAAGGAATACTATAGTTAAAAGTGAATATTCATGGGAGTGACCTAATCTAGTGTACTTAATTATAGGTCTACGTATTCTTATTCAATTTTATGTCATTTCAATGCCCTACTATAGGAATCCTCTATGCATCTGATCTAGGTCTACATACTTCATATATTGTTCCTAGAACTACAGTGAGATGTGAACATCGGTTGTCAGATCGTACATTGTTTGGTGAATTGGATGGATTCAGGAGGAATAAAACGTTATGTTTCATATCTCGTCCCGGCGTCTCTACCCGGCTAATTAATTAGCAGAATCTTCTGACAGTTCCGATGGTTACTTTGTGGCGTATTTGGCAACTACAGAATACTACTGTAGAATAGTTTTGGTGTTTTTGTCCATCATGCCTACATCAAATGTTTCCGATATTTATAAAGGAAAAAAGAAATAAGAAAGAAAAACGTAAGATTAAGTCATTATGAAACCCAAAAGCCATAACGGTAACATTACATTTTCATACACAGTTTCTTCACACAGAAAAACATTACAGGGTCGTCATGGGAACACGTTGCATTTCCACAAAAGGTAATGATATGTTGTTGTTTTTGTTTTTATATATCGCTACGATGCAACACTCGATCTGAGGTCTCTCTCTGCACCTTCTCTTCTTCTCGTCGCCCTTCTGGTTTCTCGCAGTGTTTCGCTTTAGTCATCCTGTGCACTACTCATATCCTTTCCTTGGGTTTCAGAGTATTTACAGTGGAGCGCTTTCAGCAAACCAAGCACTGTAAAATGTCTTTTTAAACGCATGCTTTGTACAGATAGGTCTCTCTGTGCACTTTACTCGGGTGCTAGAAAAAGAAAGAAAGACAAGTTTCTTATGTACACCGGGAGGCGAGGGACAAATTGATAATTTGATGAATAATTATTTAGTTTTTTCATATTTATCCCCAAAGTCATTCTGGAACCTGCATTAAAAAAAGCAGTTTGTTGTTCAGCGATACACACAAAAAAAACACAGGTAAAAGGGGACTTTTCATGCCATGCAAAAATATCTTTCACTATATCTGCACCCTTTTCCCTTTGTCTTCTTCTTCTGCTTCCCGACGCCGGGCCGGGGGAGGTCTACGGCGAGAAGGTCCACAGCTCCCTCACCGCTCCTCGAACAGTCACATGCTGGTTTCACAACTCGGGGAGAGGCTCCCCTCCCCGGGGATCTCTGGGGTGAACACGTGGTTCTCCACCTTGTGTGTGCTTTGGCTGCCGTCAGCCTCCACCTCTTGGCTGCTACCCACCAAACCTTGGGTGCAATTCTGTGCCGCCACGGCCTTGGGCGACAGGGGTGCGACGGGGACGGCTCCTCCGATCGCGTGCGTTAGACGTTGTTGTTGGTTCTCCATCGACGGGTCGTCCTCGCCCGGTGGAGTGTCCACGACTAAGCTTTCGGGGGACAAGGAGCAGGTCTCCTCCTGTGCCAGCGCCTTGGATCTGGGGATGAGGGGGGAGGTTTCCCCATCTTCCAGGAAGCTGGAGCTGATGTCAGGGGATATGGTGCTGGGGGGCGTAGGCGGACCTTCGGCAGAGGTGTCGATAGAGTTCATCCTTGATCCTTTCGCGCTGAGCGGGTTGTTGTTGTCTCGGAGAGAACTGCGGATGTTCTCCGCGATGTCGTTGAAGCTCTCTCCTATGTCACTGTCAGATTGCAGTCTGTCACCTAAGTTGATGGGGACCGCCTTAGTGGTGTCATCCATTGCTAGGAAGCCCTGTGGGATCTGGTCACCACTGGCTGTTAGGTGGTCAAGTTCAGGAGGAGAATCCTGGCACGTCCCGACTCCTTCCTCCGCTGAGTCTGGGTTATCTTCTTTCATTTCCTCTGTATAGTCGTCCGAGCCCTCCGTGGACGAAGGTGGAACTTCCTTCATCTCCAGCTCCACCTCCTTTGTTATCGTGTCATCTGGGCTGTTGAGCTTCTTCACCGGCGACGGCAGGGCCGTCATGGAGGTGCTCAAAGTGCTCATAGAGCTGGTGGTGTTCAGATTGGTGTAGGACTGCGACTTGGTCATCTGGTTGTACATCTCCTCCAGCTTCTGGACGTTAAGGTGCTGGGGACTGCCTCTGTAGTGCTGAGGGCTCCTGTTCATCCCCTGGGGAGCGCCAGCGGTTATGGTGATCGTGTGAGGTAGCGTAAGCACTATAGACGCGGGGATCCTCTTCTTCTCGGGGGACCTGAGGCTGCTGTCTGACGTGACGCTCTTGGCCGAGCCCGCCCAGCGGCTGGGCGACAGGTGGTTGTCCACGGGGGTCTTTTCCCCTCCTTTCTCCACCACCACGTCCATCAGCTCCATGCTGCGAGCGAAGGCATCCTTCAGGTTCATGGAGACAATGCTGCCGTTCCGCTTGGCTCGCTCCAGCGCCTCCCTCCTCTTGATGGCCTTCTCCTGGCGCTTCTGCTCCTTGTAGAACTCTGAGAAGTTGTTGACGATGATGGGGATGGGCAGAGCGATCACCAACACCCCGGCGATGCAACACAGCCCGCCCACTATCTTCCCGAGCAGAGTCTGTGGGTAGATGTCGCCGTAGCCCACCGTGGTCATGGTGATGGTGGCCCACCAGAAAGACGCGGGGATGCTGGTGAACTTGGTGGCATCCTCGTCCTTCTCTGCGAAGAAGACCAAGCTGGAGAATATCATGATGCCCATGGCCAGGAACAAAATGAGCAGGCCCAGTTCATTATAGCTCCTCTTCAGCGTGAAACCCAGAGACTGGAGCCCCGTGGAGTGCCGGGCCAGCTTCAGGATCCTCAGTATTCTCATGATCCTGAAGATCTGGACCACGCGGCGCACGTTCTGGAACTGCAGCACGCTCTTGTTGGACTCCGTCAGGAAGATGGTGACGTAGTAGGGCAGGATGGCCAGCAGGTCGATGACGTTCAGCGGGCCCTTGAAGAACTTCCACTTGTTGGGGGAGGAGAGGAAACGCAGCAGGTACTCCATGGTGAACCAGGCGATGCACACGGCCTCCACGTGCGCCAGCTGGGGGTTGTCGTTGGCCTGGCCGAACTCGTCTATCACCTGCAGCTCTGGCAGGGTGTTGAGCGACAGGGCGATCGTGGACAGAACGATGAACAGGATCGATATAATGGCCAAGAACTAGAGAGAGAGAGAGAGAGAGAGAGAGAGAGGGTTACATATTAGTATAAAGCCACAAGAACAATTTCGGAGGTCAAAGGAATTACACAGTGTATATGTTCCAGTGCTTTTCAAAGGATCTTTGTTGTCGCAATTAATAGCTGGGAATCAAAGATATTTACATATTTATAGCTCGCATCATTAAATTCTGCCACAGACACTTGTGGCAGATTTGTGGTCCATTGTTAGTAATTAGAGGTGTGGAGCAGAGAGAGGTGCGAAGATATGTGCTGGGAATTAAATGACGTAATGAACTGTGAATGAAACGCACGCTGCCTTTGCTTGAACAGTATGCGGTTCTGTTCATGACAGACAATATCAATAGGAGGCTTTCTGCTCTGTTTTCTTAGCTAGCAGCATTACAAGGGCAGACATACATTTTCTCTAAAACCAAGATCTTCATCTCAAGAATTCAATGATTCAATCTGTCAATCAATCAATGAATGTAAAGATTTTGTCAAGGCATTGCATCCTGTTCTGTTAGTGATCTGGGGGATGGGGGATAATCCTGGGAGTTGGTGCATGACGGTGCTTTGAAGGACATCCCCCCCGCCACCATGGCTTCACAGAGTCCACAGAAGGCTTTACTGGCCTCAGCCGGAAAGGCCCCGAGTCACATACAGTGATTGGTGTGAGTAAGGCCACATGAGGTTAAGATGCTTTGGATATGCATGTGTGAGTGAGTGAGTGTTTGACTGTGTGTGTGTGTGTGTGTGTGTGTGTGACTGAGTGTTTGACTGTGTGTATGTGTGTGTGTGTGTGTGTGTGTGTGTGTGTGTGTGTGTGTGTGTGTGTGTGTGTGTGTGTGTGTGTGTGTGTGTGTGTGTGTGTGTGTGTGTGTGTGTGTGTGTGTGTGTGTGTGTGTGTGTGTGTGTGTGTGTGTGTGTGTGTGTGTGTGTGTGTGTTTCTGTGTGTGCGTGTGTCTGTGCATGTGTGTTTGTGTGTGTGTATGTGTGTGTGTGTGTATGTGTGTGTGTGTGTGTGTGTGTGTGTGTGTGTGTGTGTGTAAGTGAGTGTTTGACTGTGTGTGTGTGTGTGTGTGTGTGTGTGTCAAGTTTGTCTTGAGGACAGAACAATATGTGCTACATTCTATT
>OOFB01002066.1:36117-49385 GCA_900323305.1 Trachyrincus murrayi
AAAAAGAAAAAAAGAAAAAAAAAAAAAAAAAAAAAAAAAAAAAGAAAGAGGGAGGGGGGAAAGGGGAGGGGGGGGGGGGGGGGGGGGGGGGGAGATGTCACGAAACGCATGTGGAAAAGAGAAAGTTCTGGAGAAAGTTTGGAAATAACGACAGCGGGATACATTTACATCCAGATGATGGAACTTTTCTAAGTTTCGAAGGAGAAGTCAAAAGTGTGTGACAGTCGAAAGCATGGTGCACGCGAGGTAAGATGAAGGACTGATCGAAATCAGGGTGAAACCACTCGGGTGAGACATGACAGAAGAGAAGAGAAATGGTGGAATGTCTAAGTTTGCAACCGGCTAGGATTCTAGTCTCACACGCGAGGGGGAGGGAGGGGGTATTTTGGGACCGGGCCGCCTGGACCTGAAGGAGTAGTAGGCAATGGGGGTGGGGTGGGCTGATGGGGTGGTTAGGTTGGGGGGTTAGGGGGGGTGGACCACGGGTGGCGTGGCGGTGTGTAGTTACCTCAATCATGCTGCTGTCTACGGGAAGCGTGGTGCTGACCATGTGGACGTTGGGTGTGGAGGTGGAGCGCTGTCTCTGGGACAGCGCGCCTCCCGTGGGCGGGTACGCCGTGGTGTAGTTGAAGGCATGGGGCGTAGAGTAGCGGTGCATAGAGCTGGCAGCGGAGAGCAGAGGAACACATTAGTAGAGATGAGGCCAACAGGTTTGAGCAACATTTGTCTATTGGCAACACAAGCCTCTTGTGTCAGAATGACACAGTAAGAGAAACGGTGCAGAAACCGGCCTGCCTGCACTGCACTGTAGTGTCTTCTAGATCAGCTTGACGTGACTTTGTGGGGTGTTAATTGTGATTTAAAATGTAAGTCTCACTTGCTTACGTACGAATTATTTTTCTCTGAAAACAATATGATTTCGGTCCCTGGTACTGGTTCTCATTGCTTCATCGTTCTTTGACAAGGAAAGTGTATTTTCTGATAAATGGTGACCCGGTGTTTGAATGGCTTAAAACGACATGATTTACTCTCAAAAAGAAATTTCAAAAAGGTTAGATTTCGAGGAAAGACTGAAATCTATATATCTCTTATATCGCAGCCCTGCCATTCTTTTTAGAAAGGCTTGATGGTACAACACTATATTGCTTCTGATGTTTGCCAATACACATTTAGGCACAGGCGCACACACACACACACACACACACACACACACACACACACACACACACACACACACACACACACACACACACACACACACACACACACACACACACACACACACACACACACACACACACACAGCTGACATGTCAAGAGCTGTGTAACACCTGCTCTGGCTATAACATCTTGCCAACACTTCAAGTAACTGGTTTACAACATCTACCTGTCGGAGGAGCTCAGAAAAGCCACTTCGGTGGCATGTGGCAGGGGCTACAGGCAGTTCAAGAGCTTTTAACTCTTTTCTAACACGACACTCTTTTCACACCTCTCTCGTTACATCACCTATATGGACTGGTAAGCCCCAATGAAGCCGAAAAATTGCATTGTGTAATAAAAAATAAGATGTTTACAAATTTAGAATAGCCTATAAATCCAGAGATGGCCATGGACACATGCCAAAGTATCATTTATTTACTGGATCTGTTTATTATTTTATGTTTCTGTTCCTTGCACTTCCTGCTCACAACCTAACCTTTGTTGTGGTTAGAGTAACGCGTCTCACCCCCCCGAGAGATCTAAAAGAGACCGTGATCGATGGGAGCAGGGGTTTCAAGTCTGCCTTACCTATTTGGAAAACGAGTCAAGGACTCTCTCATTCGCCGAGATGTCAGTGGGGGTAAGGACGGACCGCCACTTTCTCCCGGTGTTGGGAACAGTCTGCAGACAAAAACAAGCTCGATTGTCATGCATAGCACTTTACAGAGAACATTGTAATTGATCCCGTATCATTTAACCGTTAACCCGCAGATGGAAAGGAGTCATTGCAGGAAATGTCAGACACAATTCTACGTTGGCTAGTTTCCAGTCCTAAAGGTTGCATGCAAAAACACGGGCTTAAGTACGCAATTCTCAGCGCAAGAATGCAAAAGCGGTGCACGTAATCCTGGAAGGACTCAAGCTAATACCGGTTATCAGAACATTACAGCTTATGTACACCGTTCACTGGTGATAAAAGTCATGAGGATAGACATTAGAAAGAAACTAAGCAGAATAATGCAAATGCGAATACTACTAATGTCTCCTAATGCGTCTCTTATTCATTACGTCACAGATGAAGGTACACTCTTATGGAATGAATCGACACCAAATGTATTGATACACACACTTACAGGAGTTGTCTGATATTGCTCCAGTCCACACACATCGTAGGAACTTTGGTGCTACAATGCTCATGGAATTTGTAGCCACACGTCTGGCAACGGAAACCATTCAAGAGAAACTTCTGGCAAATGTCGCAGAAGGCCAACTTGAGAAATGTTTTCCGAACCTAGAAATGGAAGGAAATATACGGTATGTTTAGCACACCGTCTCTTATATATGACATTGTTTCCGAAACGAGTTTGTTGAGGTGTTTTGTGTTTTCACGAGGCACTCACAAAATTGTGTGTGGTCAGAGGAACATGATCCAACACCTCCACCAGCAGCTCCTCCCCAATCAGTAATGTAGAGTCGGTATTCCAATCCATCCGGAATTTTTTACTGTAAAAAATAATTAAAAAATAACATAAAAACAAGTCATGGCCAACAAGGGAGAGCAACAGTTGCAATAATAAAAGTGACATTTCCTCCTTCCCAGGCCTCACCTCCTCTGGCCCGGGTGCAGTCTGAAGACGGCACAGCACTCTGGTTGCAACCCGCGCACCTTCAACGCCTTGATGAGGCAACTGTGCAGGGTCATACCTGGTCGCACATTTACCTGAGAGAAACACACACGCAAGCACGTCAACACAGATACACTCGGCACCACTGCGGCAACAGCAGTACAGCCCACTGTGGCGTTTAAAAACACGCCAGTGCGCAAATCGACACTGCCCCCCTTAATAATACCCTGCGTCGGGTCTTTGGCGCCGCTAGCTAAGGCGCTAAGCTATGGCCAGCTAACTCACCACGGTGCGCTGCTGGTTGGGGAGGTACACGCGGATGGTGCTGCTAGCCTTGGAGTCTGGCATTTTGCTGTCGTCAGAGGAGCGGCGCTGGTAGGGGAAGCCTTGGACCATGGTGGGGGAGAGGCAGGGGCCCTCGAAAACAGAGTCCTTCATTCCAAAGCCGTTGCTCAGGGTCCTCCACGCGCCTTGAAGGTGCTCCATTAGCAAGATGAGTGCTCTTAATAGTCTGGAACACAGACACACACACACACACACACCTGTTCAATCACCTCATCAGTATTATTAGTAGTCTGCATTTGTAGTGTGATGGGTGTTAAAACGTTTTGGAACAATGAAGTTGATGTTCTGGTCAAGTAGGGCACCCAATAAATGATAAGCAGTCATGTTGTATCGCTTGATAGTGTGTGTGTGTGTGTGTGTGTGTGTGTGTG
Organism: Trachyrincus murrayi; assembly: GCA_900323305.1. Lineage (NCBI taxonomy): Eukaryota > Metazoa > Chordata > Actinopteri > Gadiformes > Macrouridae > Trachyrincus > Trachyrincus murrayi. Next base: position 39,659 of record OOFB01002066.1, read on the forward strand.
TGTGTGTGTGTGTGTGTGTGTGTGTGTGTGTGTGTGTGTGTGTGTGTGTGTGTGTGTTCTACCCCTGATCACGGAGGTCAGTCGTGTTATATTTGCAGTGTGATTTCGACAGACCCAGGCAACCAATGAATGTCCACAACGACGTTTACATGACTCATCAGAGTATCACCGGCTATGACTGTTGCGCCAGGCAGTCGGGCGTCAAATAAGACAGCTACTATGGCCAACTTTAAATAAAGAACATCTTTATTTAAAATAAACCGAGCGAGAGAGCACCGACAGGCACAGGATCCCCCTTGTATGTTACAACTCCACAGTTGTACCTAACATCACAAACTAAATATCAGCCCTGCGTGTGCCGTTGCCAGTATAAATACAGTGCTAAATATGCTTCGGTGTGTTGTGCTGTCTTTCTGCCTGCCAACCCATTTCTCATGGCTTAGGCTTTCCGTTCTCGTTATGCATTATGCACAACAATATTCCCCCCCCCTCCCTCAAGAGCTAAATCACTGCGATTAACTACCACACACGACTTGCACTTACTCCTCTTATTCTTCTCACATTAGCACGCAAACGATCGGTAGTTGTGCATGTGCTGCGAACATCGCAGTACAAACAAGCAAAAAATAAGGCTCTTCTTGTATCGCCACGGTCCTTGATATTCGTGAATATTCCGATTCTTAATAGTCGCCCAAAGTCATAAACGTAGGTGAGATCAATGTCAGCCGGTGAGCCTACAGGCGTACTGCGAAACGAAGTGTAAGACTCGCTCCTCCGACAATAGAAGGAGTAGTAGGGCACATGAACATACAAACGAGCATGGCTGAAGTAGGCCTCCGTGCATGGGAACTACTACTACTTAACAACTAACGCAAAATTACACGATCAAATCGATACGGTCGCTGAATGCACGATACGTGGAAATCGTCTGTAGGCCCCCCTTTTTGCAAAGCGAACTTCTAAAACCATCCCTTTCGCAACGCCGCGTTTACCCTCGATTCAAGGAAACGGGACGAAAGTATAGATCGAATCGACTAAAGTAAGAAGTTAGCAGATAAAGACAACGTCCAGCGTCCAGAAAACCCCGGATAAAGCCACGACTGGCCCGTGTGGGGCCCGTGATCGTACTCACCAGAACGAGTCAGAAAGTTGTGCTCCGCCATAACTTCGGGAAAAAGTGGCGTCGATGACATCATCATATTTGCGAAGGCTTTGAAGACCGTCGACGTGCTCGCGGGACGGTAACCGTGTCGAACTGGAACGCGTCCGGCCAACCCACCGATGTGCACTGTATAGTTAGTTAGACGGCTAACCATCCATCCACACGCACATCGGTTAAATCCTCCATCCGCGAAATATATGTGTCCGATCCGAGAGGGAGTCTCAAAAAATGACGTGTAAAAAAAACACCATCCATTGTAACGTTTTATTGTCAGTGTCGTGAAAGCTGTTTTGGAGAGGTCGGAAATCTGCGCTCACTGTTCTCCGATGGATATTTAAATATTAAATATATTTTTTTTTTAAATAAAAAGGGTGAAAGTTTGAAGTTGGGAGTCTTGCGCCTGTCTGACGCCAGTGATTGAAACTGGACCTTGCAGTCATAAACAGGACTGGCGAGCAACCATTCCCCCCCCCCCCCCCCCCAATGCGCATCGAGCACCAACTCTTGAGCCCACCCACTTCCACGGGAGATCATGCTTCTCGTACTAATGGCGAAATCAGCTGAACAGTTTTGAAAAGTGAATGCAACTCTTGTGGTTTATTGTCGTAAAAAATATAGATAGTCGTCAAAATCATGGATATGAGAAGTCCTTTGCACGCTTTACGAGCTGGCACACACACACACACACACACACACACACACACACACACACACACACACCACACCTTAATTCCGTGTGTGTGTGTGACGAATGGCGCATCAGCGTTGAACAGAAACTAAAGAGTAGACGTAGGCGAATGTGCATCATACATCCATAGTGGTTGTTATCTTCTGTATTCTTCTTCTGGAGACGTGAATAACGCAAAACGGGACCCAAATCCCTACATTTGATAGGCTAAATGGTGGGGACGATAAGTGCAGCAGCGCGTATTTATCCTGTTTAAAAAAATGTTTACATAAAAAAGTGTCAGCCAAATACAAGGCCGATGAAGAGACGACGTGTAAACGACTTTGGCATATAAAAAGTAACCTAAAAGCTTTGCACTTGTGCAATTGTCTGTTCTTCTGCTTTCCTAAACAGACTTATCAAATGTATACACACACATAGGCCTACATACACATATAGGGTCTACTAATAAATCATGCATTAAAAAAAGGGATTTTCAGTGGTCAGTTGAAGACATATAGAGCTGCACTGTTTCAAACTATTCCTGAAACAAAGCCTTCTGGAAACGTCTGTGAAACCTGCCGCTACTTACCATGTGTTCACCATGTCTGTAGCATCCCAGGCTCGGTCCCCTGAGGTACCCTATCATCACAGATGGTTCATGGGGTCTGGCAGCAAAAGGAGGCTAAACAGCATTGCAATACTAAAAATAATTAAACAACCTCACCGACATAATGAGCTGGGCATAACAAAATGTCAGGATAAATGTTAGCACAAGCAATGACCATGTCAAACACAGAATCGTATTTGTCTGGTCAACTTTTTGAGTCTCTGCTTGTTCTTAATGTTCTTGATTAATTCTTAATCAAATATTCAGCCTTTAGCTTCCTCTGGTATAATATTATAGCTCTATCTAACAGACACTTTGTGTTAGGGGATGAGGGCAGGGCTTTGTCATTGTGGGGCCTTCTTAAGGTACTCCTTTAGGTTAGTCTTGTGTTTACAATGGTCATGTAATTATTTCCGAATGGCAGCAAAAGAATGCCTCAAAGCTAATATAATAATAATAATATGTACATGTAATTTCTTGCATAAATACTTTACCCATTTAAATAAGGTTGGATATCTCTCTTATTTTAGCTTTATATACGATGCCACCTTAAGACTGTGACGATCTGGTCTTTCCCAGTTATTGATCTGACCAAGCTCTCAGGCAAGTTAGCTGAAATGTATATAGCCCTGATTTCCAATGGACTTTTGTGTCTCCAAGAGAGACACACTCGTTGTGATGTGTGTGTGTGTGTGTGTGTGTGTGTGTGTGTGTGTGTGTGTGTGTGTGTGTGTGTGTGTGTGTGTGTGTATTCCACACTGTCATACTTTAATGGTTTAGTCATTTGGAGAAAAACATTTTTGTAATCTACTAGTTTCATTGTATTTGCTTTTAGGATTAGTTTGGTGTTTGAGGATGTATTTGGTCGTATTGGTTATAGAACACATCATAGGCATCAAACTACAATAAACACTGTATATGGGGCTTAGGCAATAACTGAATGCACAACCAAATATGACTATTGGAACTTTAATATTAGTCGGCATATTGTCATGATTAAGATGAAGGTAGGACCCAAAATGCAGACCACACCGATGTATTCCGTAGCAGACGAGTTTATTTGCAGAATCTCGTAGACAGGGTAAACCGGACGGGACCGGTAGACAGGCAGGGAATCGGCAACCAACGTGATAGTCAGACAGGCAGAGGTTCAGCAACATGCGGGTAGTCAGACAGGCGGGAGGTCGGCAACAGGCGAGGTAGTCAGACAGGCGGGAGATCGGCAACAAGCAAGGGAATCAGACGAGCGGGTAATACGAGAGAGTAGAGTCAGGAGAAACAGCTGAACGCCATGAAGCGCCTTCAGATGGTGAAGAAGAAGGCGGCGCAGAAGAAGCAGGTGTGGAGGGAAGGCAGGACCCGGAAGCGACGCCACGCCCCCACAAACACAAACACATGGGGATAGACAGACACGGAGACAGACAGGGAAGGAAACAGACGTAGGGAAACCTAGGACCGGGGCTGGGGCCGTGACACATATACGCTCAAAATGCTCCAGGAAGGACCAGAACTTGATTTTTATTTTAATTAGTTTATTTCATTGATCTATATATATATAGAGAGAGAGAGCTTTTTAATATTTTTTATTATTCCTTTGTATTAGTCAACAAAGTAGGCCTACCAACTAACTAAATTAAAAGTGGCGAGGTCCTACATTTAGCGTTGGAAACCAGACAAATCCTCAATAGCGATTCGTCGTCGGTAGAGGCGGTGTCCAGACACGCTGCAGCCGGATTGGCTGGGCGCGCAGGCCGTGGCCAACTACTGCGCTCCCTTTCGGCCCATACTATGAATGACGCTCCAGAAACTCGTGTTCACAACGCCTGTAGCTCAAAGAAGGAGGCGTAAACAGATTCTTAGTAGTCGTAGCTGAAAAGGTAAGAAATACGCTCGTATTTTGCAGCCCAATCTACACGAAACGTTGCGATTCCCGTCCGATGCACGTTGGTTATTTTTTTCTCCCAACACCAAAGAGCACCCGATCTCAGAAAGCCATCCGCGGGACGTCGGGCTCTCCGCGGCCTGCTAAGCGAGTCGCAGCGACTTTGAAGCTATATGGGGGGGGTGCGCGCGGGAAGCGTTCCCCTTGATCTATCTATTCTGCGGTCGATTTGTTGCGAGTTTACGTCACATCGCGGGTCGGTATCGTTGCCGGATGGCCGGCGGCCCGGCCGATCGCCCGGGACTCGCCGTGGGTCGTGTGTGTCTGGGGTCTGGTGTGTTGTGTTGAGGAAAAGGTGGCGATGCTAACACGCGGTGTGTCTCTCGCCGAGTACGCAGTTGCAGTTGCGTCAACGTGACAAGGCCCGACGCTCGGGGGGGGGGGGGGGGTGGCTTCGCTAGCCGCCGCTGATAACTTACACGTAGCTTTGTTTGTTTTTGTGCATGCGACATTTAAACCGTGGTGCGGGTCAGTGAGATCATCGCCACGTGAATCCGCAAAAAGAACTGCGCAAAAACTTGTGTATTAATCTGCGCCCGTGTTACCTCTCCCAGCATCGGGTCGGTCGGGCAGCGTGGATGCTACATGACTTAGCCCAGGGAGACGCGGCGTGCGTTTTGTTTAATGGCATTGGTTTCGACTACCCCCCCCCCCCCCCTGTTTTTGTAGTATAACGTCTACGCTGTAATAAAACCTCCTATGCATGGATGACCGATCGATACGGATGACTCGATCGATAGATTTCACACGGCAATGTGTGTCCACGAGTCACACGAGGCGGTCCGTGGTGTTGCGTGGACGGACGTCTTTTTTTTACGACGGCAGTGAATTATGGCTGGCCGTACCCAACATGGGTACATATAATGGCTTAACCCCCCCCCACCCCCCTTGTATTCAACTGTGAAATATAAATACCTCTGTTATCTCACCCTTCCTGGCCACATGGGGGTTTCTGTAGTATTCACTCGTACACATGTGAGTAAAATGTGGTTACTTGTTAACTCGCTTTCTTCATGACATGATGTCTTTAGCGCCGTCAGCACACACTTTGGAGAAGTTTGACCAGTGGTGATCACAGCGTGATCCCCCCCCTAGATGAAGTCGTGTAAGTTAGCCCGGTCAGCGAGCTGTCCCTAGTCGTGTGGAGAGATGGGGTAGACTTGTAGTTTGCACCCACTGCTTCATACCGGGCGTAGATCCCCTGGGGTTAGTGTAGTGTGTTATAGCTGTAGGACGCCTAGCATTTAACCCGATGAGCAAAGAAATTGTTGCACTTGATTTTCATGAAGTTTGTACAGGATAAACCTCTGCAATCCAACTCTCATCAATATCATGGAGGTGCTTCATGACATTCAATTTGCTGTTCAGAATATTGTTTTTTTTGTTCGGTTTGTGTTTCCCTGAGTTCTGTGTTGTATTGCATGTAACATGTGTCTCTGGTTTGACTCAGATAATGGACAAGGCCATCAACGAGTGTTTCGGTTGTCACCGTACTGGACATTGGATCAAGAACTGCCCCCTCGGGAGTGGAGGCGGAGGAGGAGGTGGTGGTTGTGGTGTTGCCGGAGCCGGAGCCGGAGGCCGTGGACGTAGCAGAGGCCGGGGACGTGGCAAGGGTAAAAATATATTAACTTTAACGTTACTTTGATTATCGTCTATGGCTTGAAATGTAACGAGACACACTCAACACATACCCCTTTCTCCCCAGACCACTTCTGCTTCAGATGTGGGGACCAAGGTCACATTGCAAAGGATTGTGGGCAATCTGAGGATGGTGGGTATTGCTCTAGTTGAACATATTTTTCCTTTTTAAAAATAAAATGGTAATTCCTAAACTATTGAGGTATTTCTTCACCCAACCAATAACTTACGTAGCAGTAAAATCTGTTCCACGATGGCTGTATTTGTATTGTTGTTGTTGTTGTTTTTAAATACAAATATTTGTTTTGCTGTTCAGCATGCTACAACTGCCACAGGAGTGGCCACATCTCTCGGGACTGCACAGAGCCCAAGAAGGAGAGGGAGCATCACTGCTACAGCTGTGGCAAGACGGGTCACATGGCCCGCGAGTGTGACCATGCCAATGAGCAGAAGTGCTACTGCTGTGGAGGCTTTGGCCACATCCAGAAGCTGTGCGATAAAGTGAAATGTTACAGGTGAAGCCACTAGCTTTATTTATATATGTGTATATTGCAGACTTTCTCTCTCTCTCTCTCCAGTACTTCTGCCTTTCCACCTAAATTGGCTGTACATGCTGTATAGACTTAACACACACATTAAATATAACGTGTGTGCATGCATGTGTATATAAACTACCCGTGTGTTTTTGTCTCTCTCTCTCTCTCTCTCTCTCTCTCTCTCTCTCTCTCTCTCCCTCCTCAGGTGTGGTGAAATTGGTCACGTTGCTGTTCAGTGCAGTAAGTCCAACGAAGCAAGCTGCTACACCTGTGGGAAGACGGGCCACCTTGCGAAAGAATGCCCCAACGAGGCCACCGCATAATCAGTGCCCTGTGTTGCCCCTCCGTTTTTTTCAGATTGATGGTTGGTTGTATTATTTTCTCTGAATCCTCTTCACTGGCCAACGGTTTGGCTGACAGAGGCTAGTCCCAGGCCAGTGAGCCTCTCGACATGTAATACAATGAAAGGGGTGAAAAATATCTTTCTGCATTCAATACAAAAAAAAAGTGTTTTAGTTTGATAGTGGTGTCGCGTATAATGCTTTGTAAAAGAAACCCCCCCTTTCCAAGCCACTGGTGATCAGAGATGTAAACTGAATGGGACTAAACATAACGGCATGTATAGGACCTCTGGCCTTGAGAGCAGTGAGTCTCAGTAGGATGAGGGACAGTATGGGGAGTAAATGGGATACCATGGGCTCCCTGGTATGGTCATTTTGGTTTGTTAAAGTGGGCTAAGATATGAGTTTGCCAAGAGAGTAGGAAAAAGCGAGTAGGAACACCGTTCACAACATGGATGCATCTGAGCCCTACAAGCAGCAATGTGGGCGGAACATATTCAAACATGCTATATTGCTAAGATATAAAAGTTTTGCAGTAACAAATATCTTTTATATATAAATCTGTTAAAATTTAAATGTCAAGTGTTAGCCCAAGGTATGTTTCCTTTAAAAAGGTTTTGAATTTTGTTTTTGTTTTCCTTTTTTCTTTTATACCTTGGCTGGAATTAGCATCATTAACAGTTGTCAAGTGTGAATTAGTTGTCATTTGGGAATGGAAAATGTTTTCTCAGAAATCAAATGTTATTTTTGTACAATATCACTTAGACTACTGTAAAAATACCATTTGCTTGTACTCTGTTTTTAAGTCGGAAGGAGAATGCAACTTAAGTCCTAAAAAAATAGAAATGTAATTTTAAACTATCAATAAAGCTGGAGGAGCACGGGGAGAATCATGGTTCAATAAATTTTTATTCTTGAATGCAATTTAGGGACTTCAACGTTAAATGAACGTTTGCACTCCCTGTACCTACTACAATGCTGCAAAAATACTCATTTTTCGTGACAGTGGACCCAAAGTTTTGTTCTGCAACTAGGATTTAAGGTACAACGAATGTGATTTCTAGTGGTACTTGAAAATGCCTTTGCCATGGCTTTGAGAAATGAGGGCTAACCTAATGGCTCAAATTTCCAAGTCAAATTCCTTATGCTTGCAGTTGCATGCGTAAATTTAGCTGGTGTATATAAAGCACATTCAGTATAGGCGGTCACATTCTGCAGGCGGTTACCCAACTTTGCATTTCTTGATTTCGACACGCATGCCTTCAAGCGTATTTAATACGTGCGTTGCGTGTAAGTGAACGCTTTATTTGTTTGTACAGAATGCAACACAATGGTACGCAATCCCAATTGTGATTCATCCAGTGTATAAAATGGCAGCCGGAGTTGCAATGGCTGCAGCTGCAGCCTCGCAGCCTCCACTCTCCACTGGCTGAGGACGCCTGGAGAACCACCTACTCCTCGCGTGTCGTCATTTGTTCTTGCCCAGTCAAATTGTAACCCAGGCGTTCGCGTCTCACGACGGGACGGGATGCTCCCAATGAGCGTTATTGGCGAGAGAGGGGGGCGGGTCTTTCAGTTAACCTGGGTTTCAGCGGCGAGAGAGAGGGCGGGACTTCTGATAGGGGGGATATCCGTGTTTTCCCCATACATGTTTTCGGACATTGCTTTGTTGAATGCTTCGTCCGAAAACTCCCACATTTATTCTCATTGTCGTCGTTGATGTTCTTCTTGTCATCGTTCGTATTCTTCTCGCTCCGGGGACTTAACTTGGCGTGCACAGCTTATAGGAAGTAAGAGACCGGAAATCGCGCCGTGGTAGACCGGGATAACGCTGCAATTCACGATCATCTCTCAGCCTCGTCAAATTATGGGTGAAAGAATCACAGGAAAACAAGTCAAGCCAGCAGACAGTTGGTGCAGCCGAAGCCGGCTCCCTGCATACGCGGCTCTAGCCTTTTACATGCTTGAAACCCGGCTAAAACAGAGGAGATGAGGGGACTCCTGCCTTTTTGCCGGGGTCTGTACGCCTTGAGTAACCCTCAAGCCAGACGAAAAGCTGGAATTGTCGGTTCTCAGTGCGGGTTTTGCGGAACTGTGTCTAATAGAAAGGTACGCCTAGGCTGTCACGGGCTGTTCGGCTCTGGCAAACAATCAATATACTATTGTTACTAAGTCGTGGTGTTTCGCGGATAAATGTCGGGGTGCTCTACGCCTTAAACCTTTTTATGGGTGCGATCTTATATCCTTTGTGAAGAAGCTGCAGTCACACGACAGCAGCGGCTTCCAATTGTTTTGCTTATGCAAAGAAAGAAAAAAACAATTGTTCCCCAGCCCCATTCGCATTTTTGCTCCTATAGACCAGGAATGTCTCTTATTACATCGCCACAATACGATAATAATGACCTAAAAGCCAAATGACACGCTTAACCAGATTTGTATGCATTGAAATGGGCGTCGGGGTCATAAAATGTGTGTAATTTGTGTCATGTGTCATAAAATGCCCGTATGGGGGCACTGCAGTTAGGCTTCATTTCTTGTTCTCAACGCTCCTAGTAATATGAGTACTCTACCCTTTGTTTGCCAAACTGTCATAGTAATACAGTAACTAACACACACACACACACACACACACACACACACACACACACACACACACACACACACACACACACACACACACACACACACACACACAATGTATTGTTCATGGAGCTCATGCACACGTCATACAACTCCCCAGTGCACATTTCTAAGCCTTGGGTGAGGTATTGCCCACACCTTATTCTGCACCAAGTCCTCTGATCCCGTGAATCAGATATTCTCATGAT
>OOFB01002066.1:49665-60064 GCA_900323305.1 Trachyrincus murrayi
CGCAGTAACCGCCCATCGTCTCGATGATGAACACACGCCGCTTCGTACCACTGGCCGACTGCTTGATGCGGTCACATGTCTGGAGCACACACACACACACACACACACACACACACACAATGTATTGTTCATGGAGCTCATGCACACGTCATACAACTCCCCAGTGCACATTTCTAAGCCTTGGGTGAGGTATTGCCCACACCTTATTCTGCACCAAGTCCTCTGATCCCGTGAATCAGATATTCTCATGATTGTGAACACATGTTTTGATTGTGTCTTCTGAAACGATTTAGAGTGAATGTTCTCATCCCGAAATGTTTGAATTTCTTGTAATGAGGAAAAGTTTCATTTTTTTCACAGCCACAGCCTCGCTTCGGTCTCCTCTTTGACATTGATGGTGTGCTGGTTCGGGGCAGGGTGCCAATCCCTGCCGCGAAAAAGGCATTCCAGAAGCTGGTCAACTCTCAGGGACAATTCGTTGTGCCAGTTGTTTTTGTCACCAATGCAGGCAATTGCCTCAGACAAAAAAAAGCAGACCAGATGTCCCACATCCTGGGTGTCCCTGTAAGTAATAGTATATACAGTATAAGATTGGGAATAGGGGTGTAAGAGTCATCTAAGAATCACAGTTCTTATCTGCTATGATTCTGAATCGATTCACAACTTCCAAAACTGCATAATCGTATACACGCTTTACTCTGCTTTCATGCCAAAATTTGCCACACTGCCTTAGCGCATAGTGGACTGGAGTAGATCCTGAAATGAGTACCCCTATGAATCAGGAATCGTTTTGAATCGAGATTCCAAAAGATTCACACCCCCCAATTGGGAATATTGGGTTAATGCAACAGCAGTGAAACAAGTGGGACATGCCATATACTTAAACGTAAAATCACTTACAAACTAATCTTTGCAAACCTCTCTGACTACCACCAGATTACCCAGGATCAGGTCATCATGTCCCACAGTCCACTCAGGATGTTCAAGAAGTACCACGACAAGTGTGTGCTTGTGTCCGGTCAAGGTCCAGTTCTGGACATTGCTAAAACGTACAAACCTTTTTGTTGTTATTACACACACACACACACACACACACACACACACACACAGTGGAAGTACTGTCTTGCTATGCTTTATACTTTGTTCTTCCTCTCTCTTTGTTTACAGTTTAGGTTTTGAAAATGTTGTTACTATTGACATGCTGAGAGAGTCGTTTCCGTTGCTCGACATGGTGGATCACAACAGGAGACCTAAATTGCCTGTGAGCTTTCAAACCTAACACTGGTGGCTATGGTCTACCAAGCTGTAGTCTGTGTTTGTTGTAATAACACACTTTTTTATAAGGCCTAACCTTAACTCCGTTGGCTATGTGTTTCTTTTACCTTTTAGTCTGTGGCTGTTGGTAACCTGCCAAAGGTTGAAGGTAAGTTACCACACACACGTTAAATTCACCAAAGTTCCAAGTGTTTGAATATTCCCAAAACTTCATCGTTCGGCTGACACAGGTTCATTTACAGCTGTGATTCTATTTGGGGAGCCCATTCGATGGGAGACGCATCTCCAGCTGATAATTGACGTCCTCCTGACCAATGGAAACCTTAGCGGTGCCCACCAGAGTCGGTTGGGGGCCCACCTACCTCTGCTGGCCTGCAATATGGACCTGCTGTGGATGGCTGAAGCGCAGTCTCCACGGTAATCACCTCTCAGTTGTATTGTATTCCCTATCTGTGTTGAAACGCAATCATTCGAACCGTGATACACAGCCAAACTTTAACAAGTTGGGTCAACAAATGCATAGCCCGTGACACTGTCTGTGTCTCCCTGTTGCTTTCTCACTCCATCAAAGGTTTGGACATGGGACCTTTCTTGTATGCCTGGAGAACATCTACAAAAAGATAACAGGCACAGAGGTGAAGTATGAGGCTCTGATGGGGAAACCCAGTGAACTGACCTACCATTTTGCAGAGTACCTCATCAGAGGCCAGGCCATCCAAAGGCAGTGGCAGCATCCCATTACGTCCCTCTATGCTATAGGGTAGGTACGATGTTCTGTCACGGACGGTCGACCACAACCCACGAATGTTTTTAAGGTTTTTAACGTAAAACCTTCTCAAAACTTTTTCTGAACACGCAGGGACAACCTCATGACCGACATCTACGGGGCCAACCTTTACAACCGCTACCTGGAGGAGAGAGTCCGCGGGAAGAGCCACAAAGCTGTTGCCAAAATGGCTGTTGGCACCACCACCACCATCACAACAACAAGCGCCGTGCCCCAGGAGGGGGAGATGGACCACGCCTGGGAGAGCGAGCTGGCGTCGCCGTCAGCCACGTCCTGCAAGTCGGTGCTAGTCTGCACAGGGGTGTACAACCCCAGCACCGAGGCTCCTTCCTCCTCCTCAGCCGACCAGCACATCAGAGAGACTGTCTTCCACGGGCACCGGGACTTCCGCTTTGACCCAGAGCTGGTGGAGCCCGGGCACGTGGTGCTGGATGTGGCGGAGGCCGTCAATTTCATCTTCGAGAAGGAGAACTTTGTGCCTCAGTAGGTCTTCTGTCCTGAAGGAAGACTCGACTTCGCGTAGGTCCCCCAGTGGAGCGGGGGCGGGGGGGGGGAATCGCCACTTCATGTGCGAAATGTGTAGAAAACCCAAAACTGTGGACATTGTTTAACGAGTCAGGGCATTGCGTTAGCAAAAAATGTCTTTTTTTTCCCGACTCTCTTAAGCTACTTCCGAACAATCGGTTTTTCACTCAATAGTTTGTTATTTTATCTTTCGGTGTACATGGTTTATAAATAGTCTCCTGGATGATCATATAGTGTCCACAAATACGTTTTTAAGAGGTCATTTTAAATAACTGCCATATTTGACAGTTTTAGGTATTTTCTTAGGTCATGGGTTATAGATTGTTACAAATTATGAAGTTACTATATTTATTATAAAAAAAAAATTTATTTAACCTTTTATTCTCAAAAAGACTTTCATTGTTGTATTTTTATTCCACGTTTAAACCCATTTTAACTATGCATGATTGTCAGAGTTGTTGCATATGTTGCCTACCGTAAGCTCATCTGTTCTTGTCTCATCCTCTCAACCTTGACCAGTATTTGCAACAGGCAACAGCCTTCGTAAACATTATCATATGCTCTCTGTAAGTGAATAAACTATGTGCATCTTTGTGGACATATATAAAAGCATCGTTTCTGTTTTATGTAATAAAATATCAAATAAACATGTAAATGGATGTATACATGTATAGTGTAGTAGAGATACATTATACTGTAAAGATTATGTTCATCGGATGATTATACATCTTTTTTTTTTTTATAATTGAGACTTATGCATGTAATGTAAATACGTTTGCTGGCTTAGAAAAGTTAAAAAGTATCCACAGTCTTGCGTCAGGTAACTTTTATCTTAATATTGTGTTTCTTGTGGAGGACATCTAGTACTTGTGGTAATAAATCCATATTGATATGTGGTGTTTCATCATCTGTCCAGAGGGGGGTGCTAGAGTTCCCACTCACATATGAGCTGGCGCTCTGGAGCCTGTTTCTGTGTTTGGGCTTTTTTGATAGCAAAGAGTAAGCCTCAAGGCCTGAATGTTTCTTTACAATGTCCAGGGTAAATGCGGAGTTCTTGGCCAGTCTCAGGCACCACAGTAACAAAAAAACGAGGCAACATAACATCGCCGCCAGCAGGCTGTTAGACGCTCCGTCAACACAGCCTCGCTCTGCGGCACAGGAGCTGAACAGCTCGTCGTCGAGATCAACTATTTCCCTGAAGGCCACGGAGCTCGGACTGGCACACGTGGGACTGCCGCCTGTGACAACAACAGCCGTGTTTCTTAGAAGCCAGTTTCTGAGATACCGGATCCCGCAGTCACAGTGGAAGAGATTCCCAGAGAGCGAAACCTCCCTCAGGTCTGCCAGTCCGTCAAACGCGCCCGGTGACACTGCAGTGAGCCGGTTGTCCCGCAGGTGGAGCTCTGTGGACTCCGACGGCAGCTGGGGTACTTCCACCAGGTCCATGGCGCTGCAGTTGACCCGCAGCCCGGCAGGGCGGAGGCTTGAACAGAGACAAGGCGCGGCGAGAGTGCGCGCACTGGATGTGGCCAAGAGCAGAAACACCCCCCAGCCCTGAATGCATCCTACAGACAAGGAGAAGAAGGATGTCACATTCACTCCACTTTATGAATCACCAGAAGCACATTTCACAATGTATACGGACACAGTATTATGAGTATTAGTGAACATAAATCAGTAAAGGATTTCGAATAGATTATTCTGGTGGTCATTCTTGTGGAGTGCTGAACGTGTACCATGTCTAGGGTCATACTCCACTATGTAAATATATATATAGGCCTAACTAAATACTGTTTATATGTATTCTATATATTGTGCATCCATTCTATATAGGGTTACGGTTAGTGCATATCACTATAATAACAATAACAGTGTTAATACTCATTTACTCTGATCATGTAGCCTGCTCGGTAAGCTACATGACAAAATAAGCAGAAATGCATCATCAATATACATTATTCAAATGTGTGTAGCCTATATCGTAAGTAATGAAGTAATGCAAACTCGTATAAACTAGAACATATATTATAGAAAGCAGAAAACACTGCCTTGAAGAATAAGGCCGATACACACCTTCCAGGCTCAAACCAATTTGAAAGTTGGCGCTTGTGTATCCATTCATCCTGAGTGCATTGTCTGTCCGTGTCCAGGCAGAGGTGTGTCTAAGTCCATCTTTCTTTTGAGGTTCTGGCCACGATTTACTTTGATAACTCTCGATGTTCATAAAACTTTAAAACAAGTCATTGGGCAGTAACAGTAGACCAGTAGTAACCGATGCTGACGTTGTTGTGTCGTTGGGGAGACACCTCTTGCAGAGGGAAGATAGGCGCTTATCAGATGCAAGCAGTGGGCTGCGTGCTATTAAAGCTGCTCCTGCGCGCTAGTAACGCAGCCTCACACAAGGTGTTTTCTGATGGGGGTAGAAAATGAGCCATGATCAAAATAACGTAAAATAACAATGAAACAGAGCAGGGAGGTATGTCGGAGAGCAGGATTTGCCAGACGTTTTAAAATAACAGTATCCAAAGATAGAAGGGCCTCAACAGCAAAGGAAAGGTTTTTGAGTTAAATATAATATTTGTATCCATTGGGTATACCACCTAAATATACAGCCACAAATTCCAAAGTATTTTTGTATTTATAGCGCCCTTTAGTGGCCATGGGGTGTATATACAGCATTTAGCGGGCATTTCCCTTCTTTATACTAAAGGCCCACACTTCATACACTTACTCTGCTTTGGAGATACATTTGTTTATCTCCGATGAACTCCAGTAATCGCAGTCAGTCATAGTAAATGACAAAACATGGGTAGCTTTTTCTACAAGACTGCAGAAGAAGAGACACATTCCATAGTAACTTATCAATTCTACGTAAAACATACAATTAGATGTCGTTCTTCTCATTCTGGTGGCACACGACAAATGCAACCGATAAAGGACCAATAAATAAAAGGGGGGGGAAAAAAACACATTACACATACATACCATAAGTCATATATTTGTTTATTTTGTGTTCTTAACATTGTCACAGTTGAAGTTTTACAATAACTGGGGTCATACCGACTCACTATTCACTGTACAAACAGAATTCACACAGAAATGAGGCCACTTTCATCTTTCCCTTGAAAAATAAAGTCTTCCGCCTGACAGAACAGCACATTAGCATGTATGTGACCAGAGCTTGTATGCGTGCGTGTATGTATGTATGTATGTGCGGGCACATGTATGTGTGTGAGGGGGGGGGGGGGGGATTGCCCATCTAACAGTCTGTTTTTGCGATCGATCTACAGTGTGCCCTCGAGGAACACCATTTTTGGGAGGCGGCAGACAAAGGATATGTTTGTGTTTCTCTCAACACTACGATGAGGTGTCATCACTTCCTGATCGTCAACCGTGGATATCAGCACGCTAATGATCACATACACGTTATGTACATTGTGTTTTGTTTTTGTATTTTCTCACTCACTTGGTCCCTTAACAACTTAACATGTAAGCAAACCTCCTCCTTCCAATAAATTCATCTTTTTTTCTTCTTTTTTTTTGCACAAAAGTGTCATATTTACAAGATGGACGCCTTCACCCGTCCAACTTAAGTGCATGGTTATTATTTGTCTTTTTCGATACAATGGCTATGTAGTTGAAATGCATGCTGAACTCTACTAAATATCAGCCAACATGGGACAGCAAAAACAGGACACGGACAGGAAGTGTACGTATATAAACCAAAAAAAAAAGGGAAGAGGTCAAAGTTTACAGGCTGAATTCTATATTTCCTGTCAGCTCACAGTGAATAGGACACTATATGCATGAGATCCATGCAGTGCATTGTTGGGGTATCGTCTTACACGAAATGACTGTGGACTTGCTAAACATAACAAAAAAAAACGAAATGAAATAAAAGAAACAAAAAAAAACATCCAATTATTCAAAGTTTTTCAGTTTTTAGTAATAATATTAAATTAATAATAGACACACATTCAACTGACCATTACTGTCCCGTACAAGATATGCTTACTCTCTCCTGGCGTTCTTTATCTCTATTATAATAACATGAGGATCACATGAGTAACAAAAGAAATGTGTGACCGCCCTTTTAACCTTTTGACTTATGGTAATGGATTTCTTTGTGAAAGTTAAAATACATTTACAACCTGAATATTGGAACAAACAGCTGTCACTAATGTACACACTTTAATAGACACTTTTTTATTTGTAGAATTTAGAAAGTTATTATTTATGTACATATACCATGTTCCTTTGCTCATTTGCATTGCTTGCAGCAAGTTACAACTGCAATTCCTGAAAAAAATGAAAGTGTTCTTTCACGTGTGCTTATCCAGCAAAATATTTCTGTTCGGCCCCAAAGAGAAGGATGTTGCTTTATTAAAATATATACACACATTCTTCTTTCCACCGTGAACTGCAAGTATTTATATATTCTAAAATGAAAAAAAGAAAAAAGATATACATTTCTTTTCACCTGAATCTCTTCCTGGACCAATGTGACACACTTCCACGTTCAGTCCAAGTCTGCATTTCTTTCCTGCATGATTGCACTTAAACTCGCTATGGTAACACTGATTCGTAATACGATGTGCAGAGGATAGCTGAACGACAATAAACATTACATGCAAAATTCACCTACGTTATTTAGACATTCCACTGAACTCCAAGGCTGTCTCTCTCCACAACTACGAGGACAGTCGCACAGACACGTTTTTTTTACTGGGGGGGGGGGGGGGGGGTGTGGTCCAAACGAAATAAATAAATAATGACACGACATGACAAACGCACACAAGACAGGAGGGGACGCCGTGCGTGTTCTGAATGTACAAAATCATTACAAAGATATTGCACATGTGATTAAAAATATGAAAACAAAAACAGAATATTTAATATTAACTGGTCTGTAAACGAAAGAAAGAAGGCAAAATACCGTTTTTGAAAAGGTGGTTAACTCTTTTGATTTTAAGAACGAGGAGCGATGCTTGTTTGCTGCCACATATGTTAAAGTATAGTCTCAGCAACATGTTTTATCTATATATATATATATATCTATATCTATAACTATATAGATATATATAGATATGTATATGTATATATACATGGGTCTGTAAGTAAAGTGGCTCGTGTCTCAGTATATGGAAGATACCGGCAAGGCCTTTTAAATCACCTCTATATCTGAAAAACACAGTGGAGAGTAGTAAGGTCTGCTCTGAGCAGACCAAGAGATGGTTTCCTCCAGCCTGGTGTCTGTATTGAATGGGAGGGAAAAAAAAAAAAAAAAAAAGGAAAGAAAAATAAATCCAAATTAAATAGTTAGCCGGGCTGACTGGGGAGCTCAATCTGTTCTGATGTTTAACATCTTGTTGTTACAGAGTCAGTATAATACTGATAAAATGTATTTTTAATTGATAATTGTAAGTATAATCTTACAAATTACTTTTAAGCACAATATACTGTACATGAAGTTATTGACTAAATAGATTATGCATAAGTAATTGGCACATTTATTTATGGGCTAAGAGACAATACGTATAGCTGTCATCTACAGTAAATACAGCACTAGAACTACTACGGCCGAGTCCGTCTAGGCAGGTGTTAACCTCGGTCTGTTGACCCAGGTTAGGTTGTGAAATGGTTATAGTAAGGTTGGTTGGCTACACGTGGGGGGGGGAGGCGGTGGCGATTAGCATTCTTAAATGATGATGATGATGATGTTGTTTGGGAGTTTGCAAATTCAAGAAAGCGGTGTGTAACAGTGTGTCCAATATAGAACACCATCGCGGTGGCAAGCGGTGAGTTCCCTCGGGTGGTCTTTCCTCCTCGGTGGGTGACGGGAAGACACAGGCTTATTGGGTACATGGAGCAGTGTTGGAGGGGCTTGGGGCCCGACTCAGCCATCACCGCCTGCTAACTGTTGTTTGCTGTTGTTGTTTTGTTTTTTTTGTAGCGGCTGGATGGGTGGGTGGGCATCTTCCTGCACGAAACATCACCCTGAAACCCAAAACAGAGGCCCCGGGCGGCCCGAATTCAGGCCCCCCTCCTGACGGAAGATGGAGAGCCCGATTCCAACGGCGCATGGAGCTAAGAAGAGTCGAGGTCTATATGTATATAGGGGGCTGTGATCCATCACAGCAGCAGGTTAAGCACAGTGGACAGGCCATAAATGAATGCTTGTCAGTTCCCTTTGGTGTAAGCGTTTTCTTCTCCTTCCATCGAGTCTTAGCGATCGCATCTTCCCTCTGCGTTTCCTCTCTGACGTCCAGGTCACACCACTGTGCTGATGCCGCTGTGTTTGGCTTTGGGTCCACCGGTCACCGACCCCGGCTGCTGCTGCTGCTGGCTGTGGTGGTGAGCCGTGTGTCCGGGCTGGGCGTGCAAGGCATGATGGGAATTCTGGCTGCCGTGATGGCTGTGCTGAGGGTGCACGTGTGTGTGCGCGTGGGAGTTGGGGTAGGCCGCCGCTGCACCCGCCGCTGCTGCACCCGCCGCTGCTGCACCCGCCGTGGGGGGGTGCTGGTGGAGCTGGGCGTGGGCCGGTGGGTGGTAGTGGTGGTGGTGATGGTAGGGCGGTGGGTTCTGCTGCTGCTGCTGCAGCGTGGGGCAGTACTGCGCGTGGGGGCCGGGCGTGGCCTGCTGCGCCGTGTGGTGCAGGTTGGCCGGGTGCAGCTTGTGGGAGATGAGGGTGGGGTGGCCGGGCGGGGGCAGAGGGGTGTGGCTCTGCTGCTGGGAGGGGGGCTTCCCCCGCTTGCTGCCGCCGAACAGCGAGCCGAGGATGGAGGTGGACGCCGAGTTGGGGAGGGAGGGGTGTTGGTGGTGGTGTTGTTGCTGTTGTTGGTGGTGGTGGTGTTGTTGGTGGTGGTGGTGGTGGTGGTGGTGGTGCTCACCCCGGGGGGGCGCACCTTCGTGCAGCGTCGTAGCTCTGCGGCACGCGTGGGGGCTGCTAATGATGGACCCCTGCGGGAGGAGAAGGGACAGGGCGTCAGCGCGGTCGGCCGGATGCTAACGCAGCATCGGCTAAGCTTCGCGGCTAACTAAACGAGCACATACAAGAACGGCATTGTATTTGCCAAACCTGCACATCAATCGTAATAAAATGTATAAAAGGCATGCGAATGACAAACCAAAAATGTTCTTCTCATGATGGGGGAAGAGTAATATTATGCATGTTTCCACAAACACTTGGTGGTGAAGTATGCCTGTGTTCATAAAGGACATCTGTTCATAATGACACGCCTGCCAGAATATTAGCATTCATCCAACTGTGCTTCATAATGACATTTTAAATTGTAATAAGTACACAAAATACACAATTGGCCTAGATTCAAAGTGAAATGCACGACCGGGAACATTTTGTTATTTCTACGTTGGAACAACGTTACCCAAAAACCTGGCAAAATAAAAACAAAAAAAATGTTAAAAAATAAATAAATTAAATAAATAAATAAATCACACATGCAGCTTTGGCAAAAAACAAAAACAAAAGAAGGAGTAGATTCTGCATGCAGAGAAGATGTGTGATGGCCAAAGCCTTCATCCGCATCAGGTAAAGCATTCATCTAGAGACGGAGGAGAGACTAAGAGAAGACCTCTGCAGGACGACGGCCCGACCCAGGCGTCCTCCTTCACCCAGATCTACAGGATCCCAGCGCATGAAATGTCATTACTCTGCAGTGGGCGTCGCCAAGTCCTTTGAACAGCAGCACACAGTATGTTCCTTTATGTGTGGCGTGATCGAGACCATATGACTTTTGAAAATGACATTTGCAGACTTGAACCCCCCCCCCCCCCCCCCCCCCCCCACCCCGA
>OOFB01002107.1:1445-12821 GCA_900323305.1 Trachyrincus murrayi
AAGGGTTTGGGGGGGGGGGGGGGGGGGGGGTGCGTTTAATTGTGAGCAGAGATTTTAATTTGAAGTAATTGGTATTGTTTTGATTTAATTCATTTTAGAATGTTTTACATTAAGTTGTATCAGCATATGTACCATATGCTGATTCCTCTCATTTTGAAAACAGGAGCTTTGAGAATAACTGGAACAGAAAATGATGTTCTCTACTGGCTCATGTGCACCCCCACGTGACAAAGGAAGTGAACTACAAGAATGGGCTTCTTTTTGAGTATAGACTAGACTTAAGTAAAGCTGTATGCTCTTTGTTATTGCTATCAATTTGTGGACTATACCTTCTCAGCAATTCAGCATGTTTTAGATGCAGTTATACAACGCAATAGTGGTACAGGAATATTAATGTGTTTGAAATTACTTTTCCCTTGCTGATGTCATACTTCACTACTATATACCGCAGATCCTGGCAAATTACTCAAATTACTATTAATAATAGTTGGTGATAGCTTTGTATTGTATTAGATAAAAACCACATACGTTTAACGCTAAAGTTTATCAATACCCCCACCCATTAAGAACCAGCAGAATTGACAGGCTGATTTCCACAGCACTGTCTGGCACTCAGAAGATCATATAGTTATGTACGTTACAACTAGTGTTACACACTTCCAGTTTCTAGCGTGCTGTTCTTCACCACAGCGGACACGACAGTTTCCTCTGTGGCTTTGAGATGCTTTTTGCATGTCTGGCTTCTCATCTGTGTCATCCTGTCAATTTTATCGTATGATAGATTTTAATTTCTAAAGAGGCCTGAAACAAAAGACAACTAAATAGGCTACACTAAAAGAAATCTTCCAATTTCCATAAGTGCTTTCTTCTTTGTCTCAAGCAAAATGTTGTTTTTGTTGGTTTGTTAAGTTGTTGTTTTTTGTTCATATTTGTTTCAGTGACCATAAGTATTAAGTAGTGATAAGTAGTAAATATCAGTGTGTGAGTAAAAAGATAAAAGCTGGGTTGAAGCTGTGTTTCAGGTTCCCATGGTGAGTTTAGAGCTAACCGGTAGTCATCTCCACATGCGGGAAACAGGTTACGGAATGAGGAAGGGGATCATTGTAGCAGCACACATCAGATCAACGGACTGAGGTGAGATACATTTATTCATTTAAAAGAGTCCCTGTAACCTTGTTTTTAACTCTTCATTTGAGGGATTAGATGACAAAGCAAATGCTTTTTTGGATTAGTGTAACCACGAGAGCCTCTGCATGTGATGTAGTCTTGAAGAAAAGCAGATGCTGATGTAGATTATATATTTATGTATATTTCAAATATAACCATATGTTTAACAAATACAAATTCGTCTAGATTGTGAATATGTCTTTTACTTTACACTTTTACTGACTCTAATAAATCACAGTAAATTTCTTTACTGTTATAAATGTTAAAATAAATGTTTACCCATTTTGATCGTTTTTTTAAATACGTATTATTAACTAATAATCTACTGTATACGATTAGATTAGATTCACTAGAATCATGTGGTGCAGAGTTCAGCAGGGTGACAGCCGCAGGAAAGCTGTTCCTGAACCTGCTATATAATCAGAGGTGGCAAAAGTACACACATTCTGTATTTAAGTAGAAGTACAGATACTTGTGTAAAAAAATACTTTGATAAAAGTAGAAGTACTGATTCAACTTTTTACTCAAGTAAAAGTAAAAAAGTACAGGCTCTGAAAAGTACTCACAGTAAAAAGTAAAAAGTAATTTTTAAATCGGCTGTTTTTGTGCAAAGCTAACGGAACCTCACGTCATATTAATATAATATAAATATCATACAATAAAAAGAATCGATAATTCACCTCAAATGCATTAAAACGAAAGTAACGAGCCTGTTTTCAAAATGTAAGAAGTAGAAAGTACAGATATTTGTGTTAAAATGTAGGGAGTAAAAGTAAAAAGTCGTCAGAAATATAAATACTTAAGTAAAGTACAGATACCTGAAAAATCTACTTAAGTACAGTAACGTTACTTCCCACCTCTGTATATAATTAATTGATTTGGTAATTATATGGAGCTTTTAGTAGTGAACTAATGCAGCTCAATTCCCAGAAAAGGTCATTTGTGACCACAGCCATGTCAGCAAGGAGGATTTGTGGTTTTTCAATATCTCACTCAGTTCACTGGAAGCTAACTAATCTCAGTTTAAAGAAATACAGTTCCCCTATCCCAGAATGATAATGAGCTCAACCAGACCTTTCTCCAGCGCTGGCACAGCACTAAAACCAAGTGTTCCAGTAAGCCGATATTTGTGGGGCAACCCGGAAGTTATGTTTGCCATTGCTTCGCCAAAAAGTCCATCAGAAGATTTAAAAAAACACTATTTACGGGGGCCTAAAATGACTTGCGAGTAAGCTAGGGACCCGGGGTCTCTTTTATATGATATGAATTAAGATTCTCAATTTGGGGGCTCTAGCCCTACAGGAAGTGACTCACAAAGCATCATCAAATGCTCCATCTTGTCAACACGCATAGCTGAGAATCAGACCTCTATCTCATAAAAAAAAAAGTTATGAGCGAAATGCACATAAAATCTTTAAAATCTCGTAAGGGCCGTGGCGTGGGCCCCTTTTCACCCCAAACTTGGACAACTTGTCCACATGCCAGCTGTGTTTACATGCCTAAAGGCACAAGTTTCTATCTCCATCCCACCGGAAATGGGGAACTTGAAAACGTTTTAGACCCTAACCCTATCTCTGTATTGCAGGTCACACCCCTTTTGTGACCTTTCAAGATGGCTAGAGATGCCAGAATTCACACTCACATTTCCCATCATTTTAGTAGATTGTAATGCCCAGATTCATATACCAGACGTCTCTATTTTACTAAGTTATTCCAGGCGACCATAAATGGTGGGTTTTTTTAATCTTCTGATGACCATTGCAGCCCGTCTGGCTGTGCCGTAAACCATTTGCACGCATCATGCGTGCATCATGCGTGGCGCAGATCGGGTAGCGATGCAAATCAGGCAGTGACAATGGGAAGGATTAGCATATCACCTGCACGCAAAATTGCAATTTGGCGTATGCACTGCACACAATTTGGAAGTGTAAAGTCATGTTGGTTGCATGTGTGTTTGTGTGTACAAATACAGTTTGAATGAATATTTTACACCTCGCTGTAGGTGATTTAAATATTTTATCATCACAATGAAACACTGTGAAAATGTGAGTGTTGTTCACCAGGTTGCCTCTGGTTCACGGTCTCTAAACGATGTTCATCAATGGACACATGATGAGTACGATTGTCCTACTGACAAATCTTCTGCAACCTTTGGGACAAGTTCTGGGTGAGCGAGCCAGCTAGCTACAATGTACTGTTATGAGCTCTATGTTTTCTCTGCTGCTAAATTCTTTTTTTTTTCAGGTGTCCAGACATGTGTACCCCAGCCAAGCTGCAGAGAGTGCATCAAAAGTCCTGGGTGTGCATGGTGTACAAAGACAGTAAGATGATGTAGCAATTCACCAATATACTCCAAAATGGTGTTGAGCCATTGAAGAGGATAACGTAATGCCTCATATTCTTCACACTATGCTTTGATATTGTTTCTGTTGAGGCATGTTCTCCAATGGTTAGGGGTTACGTTTATTTTGTTTTGGATATTCCTGTCTGTATTATATTCATTTGTAGATAAGGAAAAGGCTTGCCATATCACCCAATTGCC
Source organism: Trachyrincus murrayi (assembly GCA_900323305.1). Classification (NCBI taxonomy): domain Eukaryota; kingdom Metazoa; phylum Chordata; class Actinopteri; order Gadiformes; family Macrouridae; genus Trachyrincus; species Trachyrincus murrayi. The sequence continues at coordinate 5,155 of OOFB01002107.1, forward strand.
TCAATGTTGATCCAATCTGGAGCTCCATTTAAATCAGACATACAGTATAGTTGAAATGGTTCTTACAGGAATGACTCCACTATTTCTCGTGGTATGATTGTGTTGTTCACAGGGCTTCTTACAGACAGGGGAGTTGAGTAAGCGGCGCTGTGATTCACAAGAGGCGTTAACCAGGAGACACTGTGAAAAAAAAGACCAAATCAACCCTATCACTGACCCAGAAATACAGAAGGACAACGAGCTAAGAAACAATGCTGGCGATGAGGTCCAGCTTAAACCACAAAATATCCGCATTCCACTCAGAGTCGGTGAGTAGGATTGGCCCCAAAAAAACTATTTTTTGGCAAAAAATGCTACATGCTCATCTTAAGTTGCTCCTGTTTTAAAATAATGACATAGAATAGGGTTCTTAGTCTCGTATGTCATCCATGGGATGCTAGATTAGATTTATTTCGTTCATACTTTTCTATGGACGGATTTTAGGAGTTCCACAAACTTTCACTGTATCGTTCAAACGGGCTGTGGGTTACCCGATCGACCTCTACTACCTCATGGACCTGTCCTACTCCATGGGGGATGACCTGGACACGGTCAAAAGCCTAAGCCATAAAATCGTCGACACTCTTCGGACCTTCACCACCAAAATACGTATCGGTGAAGTCAAAGATTAAACTCTTCATTCTTCAGATCTACATAATATACAAGACCTCGATATGAGACGATCTCCTCGTTTCATCTGTACTTTTAGGTTTCGGGTCCTTTGTGGACAAGGTGGCGTTGCCCTACGTGAGTCAGATCAAAAGGAAGAAGAGCAATCCGTGTCCCTACAGAGACTTTAGCTGCCAGCCTGCCTTCAGCTACCAGAATATCCTCAGCCTCACTAACGACTCCGCTGATTTCGAGAGGGTAGTCAGCAGGCAGAGGATTTCTGGTAACCTGGACTCCCCTGAGGCAGGCTTTGACGCGATCATGCAAGCCATCGTCTGCAAGGTAAAGCACAACATAACACATCACATAACACCCCTGTCACACGAGGTCCCCCTATTAGGCCCCTTGTCTCTGGACCCGCTCCATAGCTTGGTTCTTCTTTTTCATCTGCTCTGTGTGCCATTCTGTGGACAGGATGTGATTGGGTGGAAGAACGTGACGAAGATTCTGGTCTACACGTCGGACGACACATTCCACATCGCTGGGGATGGAAGGCTGGCCGGTATTTATGAGCCTCATGACGGGCAATGCCATCTCAACCAAAGTGGCTTCTATGATGGAACCAAATTTGTAAGTTGCCATCAAAGTCAATGTTGTTCGTTTTTTTTTTAACAAAGAACCACGCTAGTGTGTATGTCAAAATAAATGTGATTCTATTTTTTTTCTTTTAGGATTACCCCTCCATTGGACACCTTGCTCGAGTTCTCACAGACAATAATATCCAGCTAATATTTGCCGTAACCAAAAACATTTCGGCAGCTTATGAGGTTCGACCCAGAGAACTAATATTTCAGTGGTCGTGGATTCGTTTGCTTCTCTTTATCGTTCACTCCTTCTGTCTAAATCTTTTTTATTTTCTCCCTGTATAGGAACTGAGTAACATGATCCCACAGTCTGTGGTAGGAGTTCTAGAGAGTGATTCCAGCAATGTTGTCCAGCTCATCAAAAACGCTTACAATGTGCGTATACCAAAGCTCCATCTCATTGATTCACAAACAATACCTCTGTAATCGAAGGCAAGATGTCCCTTTATAAATAGATGGGCATATTACATTCGGAACAATGAAGGAGTAGTGACAAGTTAAGATAGGAAGTTGCATAGGAAAACTTGCATATTCACATTCCTTCAGGGTGTGAGGCACAGCTCAAGTGTTCTTTGTTTGATGCAGTTAACCTCATCCACATCATCGTATGCTGGCATCTGTAATAATTTTTACTTGTAAAATGAACATGTAATTGTTAATACCTGAAGCATGTCACACAGTAGTACTTTTACTTTCCTGCTAATGAATTATGCCGTTTCGATACAATCATAATTAGCTGTCTCGTATTATGCTAGGAGTATATCCATTCCAATAGCAATTAAACCAAACATCATGGCTAGCTTCAAAGCTAGCTGTAGGTAAGATTTGAGAGAGTGAGAGCAGAAGAGAGCAAGATTTAGAAAATAAACAACCCAACTGCTGCTTATATATACATATATATACTGTATATATATATATATACACACACATATATATACTGTATATATATATATATATATATATACAAATAGATATATATCTATATCTATGTATGTATGTATGTATACATACATATACATATATATATATATACATATGTATATATATATATGTGTGTGATGTGTAAGCACACATCACTATCCAGGTAGAAGAGTGAATGTCGTACATTGTTGTTGTGTTTGCAGAGTCTGTCCTCCACTATACTCCTGGAGCACCACGGCGCCCCCCAGGGCCTGGCGGTGTCCTACCAAGCTCACTGCATCCCCAGGCAAGACCCCGATTCCTGGAGTGACAGAGGAGAATGCAAGGACATCAAGATCAATCAGCAGGTTGGGCCATGCGGTGAAGACAAATCCCACTACTGACTGGTGTTTCTTTCCGTTCACTTTCGAGAGATTTGTGGTCAAGAATCCTGTCTAACTCGTGTCTAACCTGTCTGTGTAATCAGGTTAACTATTACTATTTACCATTTATTTTTCCATGTATTTATTTTTCCATTCCATCTATTAATTTAGCTCTTATCCAAAGCGGCATACAGTGAATACAGATACATGTCCTTAAGGAGCAAGTAGGGGTTAGGCATATTTGCACAAGGATGCTTACAGGTTGATTGCAGACACTGGGGGTCAAACCCAGAACCTTTCAGCTGGTAGTCTAACAACACCCCGACCACTACGCTATCCTCCTGCCCCCAGGTTGATTTCACCGTCCAGCTGAACATCTCAGAGTGTCTCAAGGAGAAGACAGAGTTCCGCCTGTCGGTTCAGGGAATCAGTGAGAAGCTGACCGTAACCGTGGAGACGCGGTGCGAGTGCAATTGCGAAGTCCTCAAACCAAGCGAGCCATCATCTACCCACTGCAGCCGTCATGGCACGCTGCAATGCGGCTTATGCAGGTAATGCACCTCAACGTTGGGAGAAAGGTGAAGTAAATATGCTGCATAGTACAACACTCCCCTGTAAATAAATGGTACTCGTATCTCTATTTCATCGTTTGCACTGTTTAGTACTTGTTTGCACTGTTGCTGAGGAAGCCTGAAACCATCGCCATTAATGACTGCTCCCCGTTGTTCCGTTCATGTGGACATGACAATACACTTGAGACTCAAACTTGAAGCTGTTGTTGTTGGTGTAGCCCAGTGTACAAGGCACATGTTCACCAGTGTGGGATGTGATCCTCAGCTGTGATGAAGGGTTCCTGGGCCTGAAGTGTGATTGTGAGCAGAGCAACGCGACCTCGCAGGACAAGTGGTGTCGCCTGGGCAACTCCCCTCAGCTCTGCAACGGACACGGTAGCTGTGTGTGTGGCGTGTGCGTGTGCCAAGGCAGCTTCAGGGGCACCTTCTGCGAGTGTGACGACAGCAGCTGTGCACAAAGCAACCAAAAGCTCTGTAGTGGTAGGTCAGCACTATCTTCGACTCAAACAACAGAACTATTAGTGCAATAGCACAACACGGAACACAGATACATTGCATTGTATATCGTGGTAAATACATGTACGCCAAATTGTGTTCTTTAGGAAACGGGAACTGTTCCTGTGGAAAGTGTGAGTGCTTTTCTACTCACGAAGGTGAGGCGTGCGACTGTTCCAAACAAACAGACCAGTGCCGGAAGGAAGGTTCTGTAACATCATGCAATGGCCGTGGGAAATGCCATTGCAACAAATGCGACTGCGACAATGGTTTTGTTGATGACTACTGCTCCACCATTCCAAATAAATGCAGTAAATACGAGTGAGTGTGGATAAAGAAAACTGCAAACCGTTACAACGGTTAATGGTTTGCAGTGAAAACCGTGATGACTGCAGCACGAGACCAAACTGAAATAGATTCGGTGCATTTCTTTTTGTCGTCTACAGGAAGTGTGTGACACTGACGTGCGTATCAGAACACGAGGGAATGAGTGCTCAGACCAAGGACTGCTTGGGTCATTGTGGGTCGGTGAGGTTGCAAAGACACAAAGTGTTGAAGAATGCACCCTGTAGCACGCCAGCATTCATGTACGACGTGGAGCTCTCTCCTAATGGCACCATCGTCCTTCACTACGCCGACCTGCCCCGTGAGCAATGCAAAAATAATATTAGTATTCAAGCAATTATTAGACCGAGGAGAATATTGTACAGCTCACGAGCTTTCCCGTAAACATGTGACGAGGGTCAAAATCGAGCTCTGTGTTATGTGGATGAAACGTCAATAATACTTTGAATATTTCTAATAGGTTCTGTTGATAAGACGTGGGTCATCGTCGGGAGCTCAGTGTCGGGCATCTTCTTCATCGGCTTGGCCATGGTCATTATCATCCGTCTGGTGCTGGAGCTGCAATACCGCAAGGAATACAGAAGTTTCCTTATGGCACAGAAAGATAGCGTCTGGAAGGAGGTGAGAAAGAACGGTTGTTTGTGTATTGCAACGTTTTGTGTGATTTGGTTGAATGTCTTTTAAGTAACCTAACCTCTATTATTTTTTTTCAGACCAACAACCCCTTGTTTCAAGGTGCCACCACCACTGTTATGAATCCCTTGCACGTGCATGATGAGTAATCATTGATTAAACACAAGACAGAGGTCCGCCTGTCGTTTCAGGGCATCAGTGAGAAGCTGAGTAAGAGCTGTTGAGCTGTTACTCAATGCATTCAGCACCATATTCACACAAACAACTCAAAATGTGTATGCCATTTTTTATTTTTTTTTGTACTTTTTCCTTTTCTTTCTGACTATTTGATTTGTTATATGTATTTTCAAATAATACGGGTTCATATTAGTAGGCTATTTCATATATTTTCAATTGTGACAATAAAATTCGATTTTTGTAATTAACTGGCGTGATCTGAATAGCTTGAACTACAATTAAAGCAATTGACCAAAACCACCAATTAAAACAAATGACAAATAAGTGATTGTGTACAACCCCCCGATACCGATGGATCCCACGATACATCCACGCAAACTACTGCGTCGATTTGGGATCTAAAGAACTACATTGCCCAGACGCTTGACACATCCGGCTTTTAGCGGAAGTGCATTACGATTGGTTAGCAAACGGCTTTCAAATACTGTGAGCGGGGCGTTCTTCTGTCGGCTCGGTAACAAGTCCGGGACCTGTACGCGTGTGTGTTTCGCGACTGTTAATACATTTAAGAACTTGAACTTGAACATGAAAACGAGCAACTGAAGTAGAAAATAAAGACGTTTTACGTTTCTCTGCCTTTCACCCGGAAGACTGTTCACATTTGCGGTAACTCATGGTAAGACAACCGTGTGGTTTCTTACGTTCGGCATGCTGCCGAAGCGGAGAGACACACAGCTGATGTCGTCGTTCTCGCTAACTGATCCCGTAGATGTCAGGCGATCTCGCGTTTACTTTTCTACCATTACTGCCTTCTAGCGGGGAAAATGAAGTGTTTAACCGCCGATCAATACATACGGCGGACCGCTTCTTCGACAGAAACGTGTCTTTTGATTGAAGAAGTCGAGGTGAGTTCAATATAGCCCACGCTTCTTGTTGTTGATACATGTGTCGTCCTGTCTGTCTGCCGTGTGAGTCCCTACATGTACTGAGAAGAAGGGAGACCTAGTCCCGTCTGTCTGCCGTGTGAGTCCGTACATGTACTGATAAGAAGGGAGACCTAGTCCTGTCTGTCTGCCGTGTTGTCGTGTGAGTCCCTACATGTACTGATAAGAAGGGAGACCTAGTCCTGTCTGTCTGCCGTGTTGTCGTGTGAGTCCCTACATGTACTGATAAGAAGGGAGACCTAGTCCTGTCTGTCTGCCATGTTGTCGTGTCATTTCCCGTCCGGGGTTAATAATGTACATCTTCTCCATCTGTTTGGGTCACACGACAGAGTTATGTCAAAAGCGGACCTGGGCCTCAAGGTCGCACCTTGTGTGACCGAATCATCAGAGCCTGTAATCATCAACTTGGAGTTGGACCCCCTGGCTTGGACCACATCGGCAAGCTGCTCAAGCTGGTGGAGGTTGCCCTTCGTGGTTATGATGTATCTGGCATCAATATCGCTCAGAGAAGCCCTCTGTACATGGAAAAGATCGTCTTCCACATTGTCAAGAAACTAAGCTCTCTTGGAGTCTATAGTCTATGTAGTCACCTGGGGAGTTTGCTTCACAACAGGCTTCTTCCACCACAACAAGTATGTATCTGTAATTATATATGCACGTCTGCAATGCATTTATATTACGTGTCACATCTGACTTGCTTTCTTTTCTGTTCTGTTGACCATAGACTGAAGAATACAGTGGTTTTGTGCGCACCTGTTTTGCTGTCCTTTGGAATGGACTATCCACAGCAAAAGATGACAATACGCTGAATCCCAAAGACAGGCTGCACTGCCAAATGCAGTCTCTGAAGTTCCTCCTGTTGTTGGATAGTGGGGGCACAGCGCCTCTCTCCTGTTCCAAAGGCGCAGACGATGCCTTGGCCACATTTCAAAAGGCCTGTGGAACACTGACCACGGACGATGGCTCCTTTGTGCTCCAAGAGACTCTTGCTTTCTTCCATGCCTGTTGGCACAGCGGCCAGTGTGGGAGCGGGGAGTTTCTTGGGCACGCTAGTTTACCTGCTCTCTCCAAGGTAGTCCTGGCTACGACTAAGCTGCTTTGCAAGGCAGGCTACTCGCAGCTGGCGTCTAGTTTGGTGGATGAAGTCGGGGTGAACGCCAGGCACTGTGGTGACTGTAGGCAGGGCCTGACATCCCTTGTGCTCGCTAGATGGGCTGTAAACGTCCATGCTTCTAAAGACGTCGCCGATGAGAGGGGCCAGGCTTTTACAGAATGTGCCCGGGCCCTGAGATCTCTTCCAGCCCACCTGGAGCACCAGGAGACCACCGCCATCCTGGAGGCCTGCAGTCTGGTGCTGTGGGCCGTTGAGGCCTCACACTGCAACAAGCTAAGCGCTCCCGTCCTCCTCGCCTGGTTTTCCTTTCTTGAGGAGCACCAAGAACGAATCATAAAAACATTGCAAAAGGTTGGTGTTCTTCTCTCAATGTACTAGCTAAAAGAAGGTGGTTAAAACTGGCCGGTGGGTGGGGTTGTGTGTGTGTGTGTGTGTGTGTGTGTGTGTGGGTGTGTGTGTGTGTGTGTGTGTGTGTGTGTGTGTGTGGGTGTGTGTGTGTGTGTGGGGGGGGGGGGGGGGGGGGGGGGGGGGGGTGGGGGTGTGGGTGGGAGTGTGTGTGGGTGTGTGTGTGTGTGTGTGTGTGTGTGTGTGTGTGTGTGTGTGTGTGTGTGTGTGTGTGTGTGTGTGTGTGTGTGTGTGTGTGTGTGTGTGTGTGTGTGTGTGTGTGTGTGTGTGTGTGTGTGTGTGTGTATTGAATGTGTGCTGTGTTTTTGTCACTGTGTCCCAGAACGTGGCATCCCAGACTGAGGAAAGAGGCCTCCAGCAGTCCCTCTGCTTCAGCATGTGTCATGGGTTTCTGTTTGCCTATGAGA
>OOFB01002107.1:16548-38391 GCA_900323305.1 Trachyrincus murrayi
TCAGTCTTATCGGAATTCACGCGACTTTTCCGTCACTCTAGATCGACATTCGTCACAATTCTGTGCTGCCGGTGAATACAAACATGGAAGACAGCTGTGATGGAGGTTGTCAGTGCAGGGACAATGATGAAATCTGTTTCAGTGAAGCCATTCACGTCACGATCCCACCACTACTGGCTCCGACTCTGCATCCACACACACCTCCGTACAGAAGTAGCATCCACACACCTCCGTACAGAAGTAGCAGCCATTGCGGCACAAAAAGCATAATTAAAAATGTAGCGCTCTTTCTCCTCATTCTTGTCCTCGTTATCATCTGCTCACAAATTCGCTGGCTTCCACTGCACATCAACTGAATGAATGAAACCGTAAACGCTGTGTTCAGTGGCCTCCATGTTTACTTCCGTACGACAGCGGGCTGCGTGTGATGTCTTTGTTATTGTTCTTTTGTGCATGCAGGTAAGTTCAGGACTGACCAGTTCACACTGGAATCGGATAACAGCCAAACAACAAAAAACGGATCCGAGCAATAAATCCGAATTGAGCACTAAGGCTTGCAGTGTGAACGAAGCCATATAGTCCTACTTTCACCACGTAGAGCTAGCCAAACCACGTAAAGGTTGTAAATGTTACGCTTATTCTTCAGTCAATGGTAGACGGACTTGTTTGCTCAGTAAGTATGTGATCATCTATTGATCTTCCATTGTGTTGAATGTTTCCCTCAGAGTTTTGCCAGCCTCTGGAGAGGGCCCTGGATGTCTGGTCTTCTCTTCTGCAGAGCGACGTCCTGTCAGACCTCCGCAGCCCCAGGCAGAGCTGCAGCTCCATCGCTCTTACTGCAGCACTCCTTAGACTCATGGGAAAGGTAACCCAACTTCCACCCTAATCAATACAATATCAAACGAGTCCGACGTGCCAATCGAAGTATATTGACAATTGAAGGGATGATCGACGATTGGTTTTTCCTACGCCAATATTAAGGCGATCGGATCGTATATTGGCGATCTAGAGTAACCACGATTGGAAACCACGAGCACCCAACCGTACACACGCGAACTCGCTGTAGATGAGTCTTCTTGAGCTTTGAATCCAAACTGTGTTCCTCTCGAACAGCCTCTGAAATCTTTGGAAGCATACCAGCTATCCTTTGGCCTTGCCCGGCGCCTTGACGATTCTAAGGGATGTGCCAGCTCCCTCTGCCACTCTGCCAGGCTCCTTCTGGACCTCGGTGCTCCTGAGCTCGCTGAGGTAATTCATTTTTGTAACTCCTGTGTAATAAGTTGGATCAAATGTTACTTATTCGTAAACAATTCTCACATTAACACTGCTATCCCAACTTGTAACCTTCACATATGTGATTTGTATCCCATTTAATATAAGTGTTGTTTTATTTTACATTATTATCTTATTTTCAGAACTGTGGCCTAGGGTATTCTATCAGGCATCCCTACATATAACTACTTCTGGTTTCAGGGCCAGCTGGTCCAAGCGGAACAATATCTGACGTCGGCGGCCTCTCCTGAAGAGCCGTCATCCCTCGCCCTGTATGCTGTCCTGCTGAAGGCTCAGTGTTGCTACAGTACAGGACAGGTGACATAAACATGTGCATCACCGCTAAAAGCCTGTGGCTATGTACTGTCCTATACACATCTTTTACCCGGGGGGCTAAAGTGACTTTTATTACCGTGTGCTGTAGTGCTGACGCTTTTAGTTAATTAGTTGTTGACAGAAAATGGATCGAAGATAAATGTGTTATTCATTCATGAAGTAAAAATGCTGTTTACATTCGCTGCCAATAGCTGCAGAAATAAAAATATGTATATATATTTTTTCTGATTAATATAAACACTTTACAGTAGTTTTTCCTTTGCTGCTTGTCAGACATTCCTTTGGGCTCTGGTAACTTGTGGGCAATTATCAACCAGTAGATTCATCAACTATGAAAATAATGGTTTATGCAGAAGTTCAGTATCTGCTCTGTGAAGATGTTAATCTAAACATGTACATCGTGGCTGCTCTGCAGGTGGAGCGGGGCGTGCCCTTTCTGTGTGAGGTGCTTAAAGAAGTGAATGTGCAGAGACAATCCAAAAGCTGGTACTTGCTCCGTGCTCAAGCTCTCCAGGCCTGCAGCGCCTACCTCTGTCTAGACACGACCGACCTGTCAGATGATCTGCGTCACCACATTGCCCGGCACGGTTAGCCTTCAGCGTCACACACACACAAGTGACTTTGTGCGTTCAGTCACTGCTGAACATTCCAGTTAAAAAACAAATACATGCTATGCTTTAATTTGCTGTGATTCTTTTGTGTCTCAGGTTTCAAAAGCCCAGACGCTGCAATATATGGAGCTCTAAAGCTTCTCGCCAGCCTGCTGGTCACCTTGGTGGGAAACGGCCTGTTCAGCAGCAGCTCGGATACGTGCTTCGTTGACCAAGGTAGGGTACCGGGGTGCACATGTTGTAAGAATGACTTGTGGACAACCAGCTCAGGCAGTCTCTCACGTGAAACGTTTTTCTGGGAGCAGGGGATAACCTGGCGCTGAAGTGGCAGCTGATCTCTGAGCTGCTGGGCTGCTGTCTGAAGATGGTGGCTGTGAGGAGCCGGAGCGGGGCCGTCCACGACGCCAAGCTCCAATGCCTGGAGGCGCTTGAGATGTCTGCCAAGCTGCAAGCAGTCAGCCAGTACGTAGGGCCTAGAGGATGTTGAAGCTGCTCTGAATGTGCCATCTTGTATGCAGGCTCACGCAGATGGCAAGAGCTATTTAATAGCTCTTGCTATTTGTAAAACCTATTCGGTCTTTGGTCCCTTGTTATTAAAAAAAGAATTTGATTAAGTAACCATTTAGATTATAGTGACATGCATTGTTTATACCTTTCTGTATTTTATGTATTTTTTGCTTGGAATATTTTGTCATTTAGGTGTGCTGAGCTCTTGGTGGTGAAGGCCGAGTTGGAGATGATGAAGGGGGAGAGGGAGGAAAGTGGATTTGACCTGGATAAAGTAAAGAACCTTCTGGAACTCTGTACAGGTAAGTCAACAACACAAAGCTGACTGTTCGAAAAGTGCCTTTTGTTCAGGGGTTAAACACGAGTTATGTGATGTCTTCTAGATTTCGCTAACGACGAGCAGAAGACCGACGTGAAAATAAAACCAAGGAAGGGCCGGCCAGCGGCAAAGACTCAGTCTCCGCTACCCAGCCAGGAGGATGACTGCAGCGGGCTTCTCAGTACCAGGTGGTTCCCAAAGGAACCTGTGGAGAAGGACCAGGGCAGCTCCCCGCCACTCAAGAACCAGCCCCGCCGCTGGCTCTCCTCCCTGGCCCACGCAGCTGGGTGCCAGTGCCCCTGCTGCACTGAGCCCACCCTCGGCCGGGTCACTGCCCGCTGGGCTTGCGCGCAGGCCGACCTGACGCTCCTGCTGGATCCCTCCGACGGCCGGGTCAGCAGGATACTGCACCAGACTACGTTGTCTCGCTCCAAGAGTGTCACGGCCAAACTCTCCTCCAAGCTGGCCGAACTGTTCCCCTTAGCTGCACCTGCCAAGGGCTCCACTGAGCCTGGTTTAATGCAAGATGTGGTTGGTCGCGCATACCTCAGCATGGCCTTGGCCGGCCTTGGGCCCAGGCTTGACAAGGCCCAGGGTGTGTGGGATGTCATGGAAGCCGGCCTTGCTTTTGTTTCTGCGAAGCCCTCCCCGGAGTTGAGGCCAACGAGGGCAGCTCTGATTGCGACCAAAGCCCTTGCGTCCTTGCTCACCCTGGCTCGGAAGAGGAACTGCCCCCCAGAGGAGCTGTTCTCCAACGCATGGACGTGGAATCCGCCGAAAGAGACCAAAAAGTCTGTGCTGAGACCAGCGACACCACCTCCAGACTTTCTTAAGAAGCCTAAAGACACAGTCATTACCATTAAAGACTCAGCTCTTCCTACCAAGATTAAAGACCCAAAGAAGACCAAAGCTGTGCTTCCTACAGTTAAAGTGACAAGCTCCTCTTCGAGAGGAAAGTGTCTGGTCCCCGGAACACCAGTTGTGGTCAAACCATCGAAAGCCAAACCACCGGGGAAGGAGCTCAGCTCTTTTGACTTTGACACAGAGGTACCCACTGTGGCCTGTACTCCTGTCCACAGGACCAGAGCCAGCGCACCGAAGAGACCAGCCAAAGCCTCCTCTCGAATTCAGTTCCAAGTGTACGAAGAACCGCCTTCAATTCAAGATAAGCCGCAGCCCGTACCTGCCGCTCCCAAGCGCACAAGGAAACCGCGTTTCAAGGTAAGCCATTAGTGGAATATTATTCATATCAAATCTGTCTACATTAGGGCTGGGTTTATACCCAGACTCTAGTCTACATTCACTGTGGTCCCGTAGTCTGAACACAAACCTTTTGACGCAGGTGGAGTTCAGTGACGAGAGCGACGCAGAGGCCGACCCCGAGGTGGAGCTCAGGGCCAAAGCGGAGGTGTCCAAAAAGCGCACGACAGCGGCGGCGGCCAGCAGGGCCGCCGGGCGCAGCTCTAAAGCGGCCCCGGAGACGCCTGTGCAGGAGGCCCCCGTCAAGAGGCCCAGCAAGAAGAAGTCCATCGCGCTCGCACCTCCCCCGTCGGCTACTTCTGAAGACGAGGCGCCTGTGCCCCGTGCGCCCCCCCCGCTCAGAAGAGGCAGGAGGCCGCTGACCAGGGGGGCAGAGGCCGGGCAAGGAGAGGAGCCTGAGAAAATGAGAACCATCAAAGAAGAGCTGGATGGAGCCGTTCTGGACCTCAGCATTGAGCAACTACGGGCCTCTGACACTGAGGACGACGCAGCAGCAAGTAGGGATATATCCATGTGCTTTCTTGTCTTTTGTTGCTGGATTGATTGGGATTTGTTTTATGGTTAACATTAATCCTTTTAACATAAGGTTTGCTGATGCCACTTTTGTGCCAGTTCAGAGACCTTTTTATGTTTCAGAGAAACGGACCCTTGTGAGCCATTAGTCGTACTGAACATTTGTAACATTGTGATTCTACTCATTTGTATAAAATTCCATTGTTTTACGTTGAATAGTTGTCTCGTTGTTCATTCAAAACATTTTGTTTCCGTTGTGCAGACACAGACTTTGAGCTCCTGCGGAGGGACCTGTGTGGTGACCTGGACCGAGAAAGTCTGTCCAAATTGAAAAGCAGAGGTCATCTGACGGGAGGCTTACAAGATCACATGTCTCCTTCAGAGGCTTTGCCAGGTGAAGTTTATATTGTCCATTTTAAAATAATTCCAGGGGATTATTAATACCTGACTAGATATAAATTGTCCAACATGCATTAGGTCAGCCAAAACTTTTTAAAATAGGACCACATGGGAGAGGCCATCACCAACAAGATGAAAAACTAGGGAAAAGGCATGACTAAAGGTATAATGTGGGTTTTCCTTAATTAAATTAATTCAATTCCATTTTCAATTATAGAGGGCCTTTCCTTGGAGAACATTCAGTCTCTGTTGCGTTCAGCCTGGTTGGCCCTGCACCACTTCCCCCCTCCCAGCCTGTATCCCACCCTGTGTGCTCTATTGGCCTTGAGTCTGGGCCAGCAAGACCCCACTACTGCAGCCATGCTCCATACACACTCCCTGGGCATCACACACCGCCATCACATGCTCCGGCACCTCACCAGTCGCCTCAAGTAAGCATATGCTCTGTCCCCTTTTTCTGCCGCTCTCTCGCTCTCTAACTCTGGAGTTTTCCTATTGGATTTTAGCGGGAGTTTTAAGAACGGTGTTGACTCATTGGCCGCATTGCTGTGAATAAGGAAACTGAAGAAGAGTTCCAACGAGCTGACAGACAGGATGGCTTCTCTGAACCTGGAGGAGGGTTCGGACCGGCCTCTAGAGCGCAGGCTGGAGCAGCTGGAGCAGCTCTTCTGCTTCCCTGCTGCTAGTCCTACTACCTTCCCCCAGCGCCAGCACAAGGACTTCATGCAGCAAATCGAACACCTCCCCTTAGGTAAACGGAAACGCGTTATGATCTCTTTTTTTTTTTTTCTTAATCCTGTTATATATACAGTATATAATTGATGAATTAGAAAATATCCTGTGATCAGTGTGTGTATATAGGGTCAACTTTACTTTGGTTTACTCTTTCAATCTCAATCTTTGTCATGACCATAGTTTCTGGTCTTTTTAAAACTTTAAAGCTGCATTGCTTGTCTGCTCCCTTGGCGTTTCTGACCGCAGGGCGAGTGCTAATAATTTGAAATGCATTAAAGCCTCTCCTGTTTCCACCCCTTGGTAGGGCTGACTGTGTGCGTGCTGTCGGTGGTGGGGGTTAAACCCGGGGAGATGGGGGAGAGCCTGCTGCTGTCGCGTCTGGAGAGGGGCTCTGCTCCTGTTACTGTTCACATCCCCTCCTCCCACCTGCAGGTGAGGACCGCTCTCAGGAGTGTAGCCATGGTAACGCAACTCAGAGCCGTCCTGTATGAAGAACATGCATGCTAAAATATTGTCCGCACTGCATAAGTCAGATTTTACATTGTGGTAGAGAGAGCGAAATGGAGAGCAAGATTTGTTTATCAATGTACTATTAATCAGATACAGGAAATACGGGTGTTGCAGCAGAAATGCAGGACGGTAATAAAAGAAATCATAACGATAATAAATGCATGACATTGTTGTCTTACAGGAGAGGTCAGGCTGGTACTTGAAAGTTATAATAATTAATATTAATGGTTACGCCGTCTTCTTTCCCGTGAAGCACCGCTTCAGTTGGCTGGTTCAGGAGATGGACAGTATCCAGGCTGAGCAGAAGGTTGTCAGCTCCGTCACTGAGAAGGCCAAGTGGTGGGACGGCCGCAGGAGCCTGGACGCCCGCCTCAAGGTAAGCAGGGGAGGGAACCAGGACGCGACAGGGACACACCTTTTTATGCATTCGAACCACAAAAAAAATTGTGAATTATAATCATTATTGTGGCTCTTCGCCGTAGACTAAAATATATGGACGTAGCCTCCGTGATGTCACCCGTGGGTTTACACATAACCGTTATGAAGCCGTAGATTTCGTGTTACGGGCGCCAGTATCGCTTGAGGTTTTTGTAACCAGCAGTGGAAGCGATCTATTTTTGGCACATTGAGGGCAGGAATTGAATTGCTGCCTCGTAGTAGTCTATGGCCAAAACTCATTGCTATTCAACCTTTAATAGCTTTTTCATTAAATAAAACTGTCGAACGGGACCTGTCAAATTACATAATATGGAGATCAACTAGCCACTGAGATCTGTTCCTAACCGAACAAAGGGAAAATGTATTCGCGTTTTATTATGAGAATTAAATAAATGTTTTCCCATTGACTTAGAATGGTGACTGGTCTTTTTGCATCCAACCACTGTGAGCCACCTACAGGCCGTTAGAGGAACTACACGTTAGTTGCTTCCACAGGGCTTCACCAACAGGCGGTCATGGCTGCCTTGCTCTTGACCCATAATGTAACCCCTGTCAGAATCGAGTGTCGGGGGGGGTCAAAATGTCCTTGTTTTGTTTTTCATTGTAGCGGTTGTTGGAGAAAATGGAGGCTTTGCTGAGCTGCTGGAAGAGCTTGCTCCTCCCTCTCACCTCTGATCCGGAGCTGCCCATCCAAGCCAAGCGGCTGCACACAGTGATGTCTGCCAAAGGTCTGACGGCCAGTGAGGAAATGCTACAGGTATGCATACATCTGTTGTACTGGTTTGTTTAAAGGTATTCACATTCAACCCACTAATGGGAGGAGAAGTAATGAATGAATGATAATCATATAACTTGTTTCAAACCTACGATTTCTTTAGTACAAGGAAAATGTTATCCAAGTAGAGCCTATAAAAGAGGTTGTTAAAGATGGAAAATGGTATATAGAGATAAGTTTAGTCAAATGGCTAGACATTTCTTGTTGGAGACATGTTGGGTTTGTGGAAAAGCTGAACCCTCTACAACACAGGCCAGGGACTTGGGAGTAAATCCCCCAACCATCTTGAAAGACAGAAAACAAATCAATTCAGCCATCTTGCCATTTGGATGTGTTCTCTAGGTAGTGCTGTCTGCGGCTCCTTTGCTCTCTCCAGAAGAACTGGAGCAGTTTTCCCAGGGACTGTCTCCAGATTGGGACGGTCAGTGTGACGACGCGCTCAAGGCGGCCGTGTCTCGCCTGGCAGACCGAGCAGAACCAAAGGGTCATGTGGTGCTCATCCTGGACAAGGTTGGCTCCTTCACCTCTGTCCATCTCCTCCCTACACTCTAAAGCAGTCCCCAGTGTGGATTCATTGTCAGGCCATTGAATAGTAAAGCGCTCAATCAAATTAGGATCTGTACGAAGGACTCATGTAATAACGACTTCCATCTCCTTCATTCTCCTTATTCAGCACCTCCAGAAACTACCATGGGAGTGCGTGCTCTGCTTGAGGCCTTGCTCTGTGACGCGAATGCCTTCCCTACACTCCCTACTGGGACATTGCATTCAGAGAGAGGTAAGCTGGGACTGAAACTTCCCAAGATGCCCTGCTGTTTTGGTTCGTGACTTTCCGTATTCCGGTGGCTTCCAGATACTAGTCATGTAACGCTACTCTCTTCCCACAGTCGGACCCTCTGTGCATTTTGAAACAAGGCGTGGATACCGAGCAAGTGTTCTATGTACTGAACCCAGACGCTAATCTTGGCGAGACACAGGAGCGCTTCAAAGAATTGTTTAGCAGGTGAGATTTGAAGATGACCTGATGGTTAAATTGACTTTTGGCCAGAGGTGGGAAGTAACAAAGTACAAATACTTCGTTACTGTACTTAAGTAGATTCTTCAGGTATCTGTACTTTACTTAAGTATTTATATTTCTGACAACTTTTTACTTTTACTCCCTACATTTGAACACATCTGTACTTTCTACTTCTTACATTTTGAAAACAGGCTCGTTACTTTCGTTTTAATGCATTTGAGGTGAATTATCGATTATTTTTATTTAGCATCATTGCGCGCATGAAGACTGATCCCATGACTGGGAGAAGAAGTCATAGTACCGTCAGCGACATCGACATGAGTTTTTGTTGTTGTTCACGCTGAATACATTCAGAATGGCAGTAATAGAAGTTGAAATAAAGTTCCTATTCCCTTATATTATTATATGATATTTATATTATATTAATATGACGTGAGGTTCCGTTAGCTTTGCACAAAAACAGCCGATTTTAAAATAACTTTTTACTTTTTACTGTGAGTACTTTTCAGAGCCTGTACTTTTTTACTTTTACTTGAGTAAAAAGTTGAATCAGTACTTCTACTTTTATCAAAGTATTTTTTTACACAAGTATCTGTACTTCTACTTAAGTACAGAATGTGTGTACTTTTGCCACCTATGCTTTTGGCATATGTCTATGCTTTACATTTCCCTTTTCTCTCTGGTATTTATTTTAGTAAGCGTGATTGGCAGGGTGTGTGTGGAGCTGTTCCTGACTCTGCTCGACTGCAGGAAGCTGTGGCTACCAAAGATCTCTACATGTGAGTTTGTGACGGATATGAAATTATAATTTCACCACATGATGTACAAATGTATATTTGAAGTGCATTTTCAAGATTTGCTTGTACTTTAAACTATGTTTGGTTGGATTGGCTGATGACACACAACATAAAGGTTAAATCATTTTCTATGATTTTATGTGGATTGTGGCATCTGTGCTGGTTTTGACGTTTACATGCGATCATCTTTTGGAAAACTGTGTGCATGAAGTAGCCAGTGGGATGCCATGCTATTGCTCGGTCAAATCTTGTCAATCTTGAGACTCTCTCTCTCCGTGTGACCGTGTTTAGTTACGTGGGTCACGGAGCAGGGGCGCGCTACCTGGATGGACAGAAGCTCCTGAAGCAGGAGATGAGGGCGGCATCGCTGCTCTTCGGCTGCAGCAGTGCTGCCCTGGCGGTGCGCGGTGACCTGGAAGGATCGGGCATCGTCCTCAACTACCTCATGGCCGGCTGGTAACGGAACCAACCACCCACACTCACACACAGGCTTCACAATGGCTGTAATGACTTGTAGAGTTTTGAATGACAGCATACTGTCTATTTTAAAATGAATGGCGGATGTATGATTCTGACATTGGTTAAACCTGCACTGTTCATTTGTCTTCCTCACGGCCACACCTCCCTTCCTGCAGCCCCTTGGTTTTAGGGACTCTGTGGGACGTGACGGACCGGGACATCGACCGCTTCACCACGGCTTTACTAGAGTCCTGGCTGTCTGCCGGGTCCGGAGCGCCCCTCCTGGACTACATGGGCCCCTCACGACAGGCCACCAACCTGAAACATCTGATTGGAGCTGCGCCGGTGGTGTATGGTCTCCCAATACATCTTAAGTGACACCTCTGATGCAGTATTTTGGTGGTGTATGTTCTACCAGTAAATACATCTTAAATGATACCTCTGATAGTTGTTGTTTTTAAGTTGTTGTTTTTTTAACTCTAAAATGATCTGATTTGCAAGATTTTTAACGATTTTAAAATTCAGCTAAGTCTACTTTTCAATGTTAATGCTAATTTATGGCAATATATTTATATAAGGAGTACTTAAAATGAGTTGCAGGTAATTCACATGTTTTAATGCATGTGTGTTGTGGAATGAAACATTTTGGAGTTTTAATAAATGTTGCTTTTATTAAAATGCTGTCTTGGATTTCATTTGTTGTGATGATGCTGCTGGATCTCTTATCAGAATTTTAAAGATAAATCAATGATTTGTGGTTATTTTACATGGAGAACACATTCTTAACTTGGTGGTTATCTTGACTGAACATCAGTTGATCTCAGTGTGTACATAACGTACTAAGTTATGCTGTTTATTAGTTGAATTGCTTAAGCCATTGTTTAATACCGTTTCCAAGTAGACAATTGTTATTTTTGGTGCATAATAACGAAGCTCTTAAGTTACAAATATATGTTGTATGCATTAAAACAAGCGGACGTATTTTTGTCTACCAGACGGGGGCGCTAGTGTCACAACGTCCGGCTCCAGCGGTGTTTTGGCTTAACCTGGAAATGCTCTCTCGTTTTGTCGCTTAGCTTGCCTCACGCTTCCAACATGGCGGTCAATCTGACTGAGCTTTCTCTTCAACAATTAGAAGGACTAAAAACTCAATTTGATCAAGTAATTGGATTTCTTTTTATTTACAACATATTTCTGTGTCTTCTAATTGGCGATCTGTCCAAACACATCCAGGGAACTAGGTCAGGGTCGTTGTTTCGTTTGCTGAAGAAATGCAGAAGATCAGTCACGCCCGTCTTGTGTGTCTTCATTGCCATAATAGACGAGATTTTACATCTAACGAATATGTCAATAGAGCTGTTGTCTTTCTTTTGCTTGTCATACACTGTGTAGATGGGGAATCGTTCACAATCTGTAAATTGCACGCATTTCTGTACCTTTTTTTTTTTTTTTCCTCCATTAATAAGCATTTACTTCATCCGTTTTGTATGTGTTTTATCTTGTTTTATCTTGTTTTCCAGGAGGTGGAGTTTTTGACATCATCAATAGGTCAACTCAAAGTGGTCCAGGGAAAGTATGTTGAAGCCAGAGATAGTTTGAACGTCTTGAACAAAAGCAATGAAGGTGAGCTACTTACACAACTGTGCTTAGAATATACAACATTCTATGTAAAGTAACATCACATGGTTTGTCCAAAAGATATGTCTGCAATTGTTATCTTGCAGCACTGCTGTCGGTGTATTACGTAGAAATCTAAATGACATGTGATGTTTATGCATGCATGCATGTAAGCCATTTTCACAGTCAATCTATCACTAAAAACTATTGTAGCAGTCATATTAATATTGTGAATGAACATTTATTTTCCCTCTTCTCCATATAATTACAGGAAAAGAATTGCTTGTTCCTTTGACCAGCTCTGTATCCTTTTGTTGTGATCATCAAATCTATTGTTGAGGTCTTGACTAATCCAATTTCTTGATGATGCAAGTCGTACTATTTGCTATGCAGGACACATGTACAGTACACTTGGGTACATGTCTCTGGTCAACAATAGTATGATTTACTTGAAGCATATTGGACAACAAGTCATCGGTTTATATTTGATTCGACTAGATTAGACTTTGCGGTAAAAGCTGTAGTTATGTTTCTGTCTCAGGGAATACAGTTGTCCTTAACAGTTCCTCTTCTCAGATGTACGTCCCTGGAACATTAAATGATGTAGAGCATGTTCTAGTCGATGTGGGGACAGGATACTATGTTGAAAAGGTAATCAGATGTGTTTCCTATTAATGTGTATATAGTTTAGACGGGTGTGGGTGTATGTATCGTGTAAAACCATTTTGTGATTTACATTTGCAGAATGTTGAAGACTCTAAAGCATTCTTCAAACGCAAAATAGACTTCCTCACAAAGCAGATAGAGAAAATTCAACCAGCGTTACAGGAAAAGCACGGCATGAAGCAAGGTAGGATTGTATGGGTTCAGTATAGTGTGGTAATTATTCCATTGTAATCTTCTGCACCTTATTGATTTTCCGTGATGTGTTGAATTACTTCACTTTCATGTCAAACCAGATGCTTCACATTCACAGCTCTTTTAAAGACAAAAATAAATATATATAAAATCCCTTGGCCTCCCTGCATTACACATGTTTTTAAATGATTAGCCAATCACATGTAGGCACATAACACATAGAAATCCTATTTGTCCAAACAGAAGAAAATACAACCTCAAAATGCACACTATGAATACTGTGGTGCCACAGTTGACCGTACAGAATGTTTTCAAACTCCCAACCCCCTAAAGCAGGACCCATGAAATGCAACAAAAACGCATACTGCCAATTGACCCCTTTATTTATTTAAGCAGGCAACAACACTGACATACCTAATGCAATGTTGTACTGTGCTATTATTTACAGCTGTGATTGAGGTAATGAACATCAAGATCCAACAACTACAACAAAGCCAGCAAGCATCACAAGCAGTGGGGCCCACCAAAGCTTAACGATGCCACCTATTAATGGACTTCTGTGAATATCTGCCTGGAAAATATGACATACATCAACATTTAGTGGAGAATAATTACAAAATTCACAAGAATAAATAGAACATGTTTTTATTTCTGTAGAGACAGTGACACGTTTTACTTGGTTTATGAAACATTGTTGAAGTGTTGAAGTTCAAATAAAGAAATCGTATGATTGTTCGCTCAGAATTGAATTTAAGTGTACTTATTTAACTTACAAAAAAAATTGGATCCACATGTTTATTCTAGGCAAGTTATTTGAAATAAAACTATAAAATTAACTACATTTCGGAATCCTTTTGTATCATGCGTCCTGAAAAGGACGCCAAGTTGCCAACCACTTTTTCACAATTTTAACAACGCAATAACGAAAAAAACTCAAATCAAACCATGAACATACATGCAATTAATCTATATTCCACTGGATAATTATTTTGCATCAATACCTCATTCAATCCATAAGGATCCATTCAATGCAACAACAAAAAAAAAGTGTCCATGCGGCGCAGGGAGCGTTGCGCTGTTGCCGGGGAAGGGGCGCGGTGGGCGGTGCCTCGCGCGGCAGCAGCCTATCTGCTGGGGAGGTTGCAAGGGCGAAGCTGTCAAGAGTCTCGCCGTGCAAGCGCCTCCGATTTAAAGCTTTGTACCCTTGGCTGGGCTCTCAACTGAAACACGAGGTTTCGGATTTTTTCCTTTTTAGCAAAGGAAGCAAAAAATAATATTTTTTTGTGTGGGGAGGGGATCGGAAATAGTGAGCAGACGCTAAAAACAACCAAGGTGTAAAAAAAAAAAAAAAAAACGAACAACAGATTAGGTCGTTTAGGGCTCGTTTTGTTACCAGGAAGGTGAACACTTAGCGAGCCGAAACCGGTTGGACTTTGAGTAGCGCGGCGTCGGAGTCGTGTCGTGTGGCGGCGGCAGCAGCAGCAGCAAGTGTCCTCATGAGTTTCGCCTGTTTGTAGCTAACACACACACACACACACACACAAAGGTAAATACGGAACTTTGCGCCTGGGGAACAAACAGAAGAGGATACCAGTTTTAAAGAAAAAGAGCCACGGTTTCACAGCGGCATGGTGAGTTGTTGCGGCCTAAAGCGGCGCGTACCCTTGTGCTAGCACCGAGCTAGCTACTTGGCTAACTTGCGACAACCTGTTTGACTGAGCGGTGCGCGGACCCCTCGTGCTGCTGCTGCTAGCGGCGGGGATCACGCATCAGGCCGGTCGGTGGTCGGCGTTAACGATCGCTTCAGACTCTTCCGAGCGTTAACCGTATACGAGTTTCACATTTGTACGTGTTGCAGTCCGGTGAGCTGTCACCGACGCACGTCCAACTTGAGACGTATTCAGAGCTACGTAACGTTTTCAGAAACCGGTGTCGTCGTTAAGTAATCTCTTAATTAAAATGTCGCTCGGTTACATTTGAGATATTTTAGTGAATATGCAATTTGGTGAATTTGTCGAAGTAATGTTGGTTGTATTGGGGGGGGCTTCGTGATGATTTGACAACGGTCGTATAGAGACGGTCTTGTCACTGGTTGTGAGTGTTTGGAAGGGCATTAGCGCCCATTTTTAGCACACGTTGTCTCGGGGCCAAAACCTACACGAGCTAAAAACGTCACCCATACCTAAATTCATGTACATGCCCGGGGTCTGTCAGACTTTTATGTTTTGATTGTTGGCCAATTACTATGTAGATTTAGTTTATTTTTTTTCTTCTCCTAGTAAGTAAGGGGTCTCCAACTTGGCTTTGCATGCTGTTCGCCATGTGCTCTTTCCTGGTTCGCAGTCAGCAGCACTAGAGACGCGAATAGGCCCCGCCCACACCGGAAGGGAAAGCATTCCGTGGCGCTCCGTTGACTTTGTGTCACGTGACGACGCCTCCTTGTCACTTCTGTCTGTCTGTCTGCTAACGGAAAACACGTCTTGACAGCTGCTGTGTGGTGGGATGCACCGCCAACAGGTAGTTAATAAAGAACCCACAACTTTGAAGTTTGTATAAGCCGCCGAACCGGAAAAAATAAAAGAGGTTGAAGCTAACCAAGCTATGCAAGGCCTGGTTGTTTTGGCCCTTCGGTGGGATCGTTTCTCCCCAAGAAGTGCAAGGTAAGGAGAAGGGACACTGAGTTAAACCGACAATATTGAGTTTGTCAGTGTACCTTTTCCTCCCTGGTAGACATAGCGTGCTAAAATAATGATTTGACATGCTTAAGTGTAATGTTTGTAGCTAGCTTAAGGCATTTTGTTAGCGTTTCAGCTTTATTGTGGTGGTTGCATATTGTGGTGCGGTATTGTTTCCCCCTCCGGTGGGCGTGGTTCTCGGCGTATGACGCGTTGCGCTCTGTCTCAACTCGAGTGACGTTCGACAGACTAATACAAAGCGACATGAAGTTGACGTCATCTTGCCTCAACGATAAGGATGCGGATAATGTGCTATTTTATGTTTAACATTCCTTTGCCACAATTGTATTCGTTTATTTCGTTTGTTGAGTATGTTTGTAGCACATCTAAATGTCTTAACCATGCCCAGTTGCAGAATTGATCAAGATGCTAGTACATGTTGACGCTCACAGCTTTATTGTGATCTGTTGATGTCACCACAGGTCACCACAAAGGGAGTAGGCCTGAACCCCAATGCCAAAGTGTGGCAGGAGATCCCTGCCCCACAGAATGGCCTCCCAGAGAGCCCAGAAGACACCCCCTGGCTGCAGACCTCCTTCTCCCCTGGCGAGGTGACTGAAGGTAAGGGCCGATAAGTGCTGAACTGGATCCTTAAAAAATATCCCTGTAATGCATATCTGATTCATAATTTACTTCATAATAACTATGGTACAATCAATCGTATGGGATGTAGATTTCACCAAATCGGGAGCGAATGTTAACTGAAAAGTTACGGTTGCAGTACAGGTCAGTTTAACCATGGCACCATGTGAACAGTTTTTTGTAAACTGGGTTTTACAATAAAAATGACAGGTTCTCTCAATGATGCATATAAAACAAACTGAATATTTTTAAATACAATTGAGACTATTGAGAGCAAAATGGTTGGCACTGTAGTTAACCTTCAGTCTTCATCCTGTATCCAGGCCAAAAGCAAAGATGTCCTAAGGCATTTAAACATGTGAGAAAGCAAGCAGTCAGTCAGTTCGGCTTCAGACTTTCCCCAATAATTTCAGATATGCTGTCAATCGTCAAATATCTACTGGCCACATATTTTCAACAAGACCAAAACGTATGAATTAGGTTTGCAGGACTTTGCCGACATCTAACATGTGACCTATTATTTTTTTTTGAACTCCTTATTCCACAGGTTACTCGGAGGTCGCTTTCTCTGAGGACAAGGGCTACAGCACAGAATATTCAGACACCTCCGATGGCACCCCGGCTCTTGCTGTGGAAGGCCTCACCAACGGGATGGAGCAGCCGGACTTTGGATACCCCTTGTTTGATCCGCCAGCGGGCACCACAGCCGACGGGGAGCTGTCCAAGGAAGAGCCCATGTCCGAGGAGAGCCTCAGAGAGTCTCTGAAGAAACAACTCGAGTTCTGCTTCTCCAGGTGAGAGGCCAAGCGCTAACGCACTGTTGCCCTCGGCTGACTAGTTTGGTCCCAGAGTCAAGTCCCATCATTTTGGAGTTTGAAATTACTGTTTGGTATACAAATGCAAGCTATCATTTTAATACCATACTATTGTCCATTACCACTTCTCCAAAATGGCCCTAAGATTGCCTTTTTAAATGGTCACGTTGTGACCGGTCCCTGATCCCTGCTAGACCCCCAGTGATGATCAGTATCGCGCTTGGAAGGACCCAGGCTCACTGTGGCTGGCTGGGGAGAGGTTCTGTCCCCATCTCTTACTCCTCTCTCTCTGTCCTGATCTACCTCTTCTTCACTCCTCTTTCTACGTCCTCATCTTCACCTCTCTTCTCCTAGACCCCCCCCCCTCTCTCTCGTCAGTACAGTGTTCTATGACCTAATGACTCGGATCATGAGATCTGAGGGGATCTGAAGACTGTAGACCGGCCATCGTTACTTTTATAGGATGTAGTCGTCACACCCAATACAGTGCGTTTATTTTAGCTGGACAGTTAGGCTTGTGACATGGATGCATATACAATGGATGCATAGGCTGTTTGTGAATGAATGCAGTCTCTTTGTGTCTGTTAAAGAATGCATGTACTTAACCAATTAACAAACCTCCCCACCCGCAAAATCTATTCCATGTGTATAGAGAGAACCTCTGTAAGGACCTGTACCTGATGTCTCAGATGGACAGCGATCAGTTTGTTCCCATCTGGACTCTGGCCTGCATGGAGGACATCAAGGTGCTCACGACAGACATGGAGCTCATTCTGAATGTTCTTAAAGGTACAGTATGTTGCATAAAGAAAATGACATGGAAGCACAATGGCAAGTGGGTTGGGGATTTCGTGATGGAAATGTATAATTGATGACAATTAAATGGTCACTCAAGTATAATTTTCCTCTTATCAACAAAAATGATTCACTGTTTACTCTTAGAACCAAAACAAGGCCAATATACATTTATATTTGAGTGTAATTGCATTGAGACGGCCATTTTAAATGAATTCCATAATTGACCACCAGCAGCCCTCAGTTTGACATCTACACCAGGTACACTTCCTTTTTCTAACTTTTTTGTATCTTCCAATAGCCTCTCCAATGGTTGAAGTGGATGAGACCGGAGAGAAGGTTCGGCCCAATCACAAGCGCTGTATCATTATCCTGCGAGAAGTGCCTGAGACTACACCGGTTGAGGTAGAGGCGGCATCACGTGTGCAACACTACTGATTGCTTTTGTACTGCATCTCAATATCTAGGATGTATTTTCCCTCTGCGGCCGTTAACTGTCAATGTTGTTTTCTTTCAAATGTATAACCCGGGCGAGGTGTAGACCGTTTAGTGGTTAGTCACTTGTGCCAGTTCACGATACCAGTACCACTGCATTTCTAATGTTGGAACCTGTTGTGCCTGTGTTTTTACTGATTATTTGCTTTGTAGAAAACCTTGCCAGGATGGCTTGTCACAACTAGTTAAGGTGGTATTATTGGTACTTTAAGGCTGTAATATTGACAATGTTTCTAACTTTTCTGCTTTTCTAGGAAGTGGAGGCTCTTTTTAAGAGTGACGGCTGCCCAAAAGTCATTAGTGTTGAATTTGCACACAACAGCAACTGGTACATCACATTCCAGTCAGACACAGATGCTCAACAGGTATTGGACATGATTCATTATTGCCGCCTTTTAAAATGTGCACCTCGTTTCCCACTTGCGCTGGTGACCGTGACGATAATGGTTAACTTTTTATTTTGAGAGGAACTCCTG
Organism: Trachyrincus murrayi; assembly: GCA_900323305.1. NCBI lineage: Eukaryota > Metazoa > Chordata > Actinopteri > Gadiformes > Macrouridae > Trachyrincus > Trachyrincus murrayi. Next base: position 34,871 of record OOFB01002107.1, read on the forward strand.
CTTATTTTTATTGAATGGCTCCTGTTTTCTCCCCATAGGCTTACAAATACCTAAGAGAAGAAGTGAAGATGTTCCAGGGAAAACCAATAATGGTAAGTTCACTAATAATGGGACATGAAATATTTCAGTATTTCATTTAGTGTTCAAACTGCTTAACTTGATTGTCGGCAGATTATAGCTACCTGGCAATTGTCTACCTTATGAGTAAAATGTCTTTTGTCCATGGCTCCTGAATACCATTTGGCTGATAAGCTGTAACCATAGAGGAATGCCCTTGTGCTAAAGTAAACGTCAGTGTCTGCTGCTGGTTAAAACATTTACCAGCCATATCTCCGGACGGCCTCATTGCTCGTGTTATCTTCATGAATCTTTGACCCTGGATGGGGTTGGCTAATGGGACTGTGTGTCATTTGCCCTGTGAATTTCACCTCATCAGCCCTTGAGCCCAGCCTTAAACGGTCCGATTGTAGTGGTGGTCCCTGCTAGACCCCCAGTGATGATCAGTATCGCGCTTGGAAGGACCCAGGCTCACTGTGGCTGGCTGGGGAGAGGTTCTGTCCCCATCTCTCTCTCTCTCTCTCTCTGTCTCTGTCTCTGTCTCTGTCTCTCTCTCTCTCTCTCTCTCTCTGTCTCTCTGTCTCTGTCCGGCTCTACCTCTTCTTCACTCCTCTTTCTACGTCCTCCTCTTCACCTCTCTTCTCCTAGACCCCCCCCCCCCCTCTCTCTCGTCAGTACAGTGTTCTATGACCTAATGACTCGGATCATGAGATCTGAGGGGATCTGAAGGCCATCCTTTGTAATGCGTATTGGGTGTACCCATCACATTCAGCACCTACATTTTATTTTAACACAGCATCTCATTCTCCCCCCCCGCGTGCGCCAGGCTCGCATTAAAGCCATCAGCACGTTCTTCGCTAACAACGGCTACCGCAGCGTGGACTCCAGCGCGTACAGCCAGCATTCCCAGCCCCAGCAGTCCTTCAGCTCTCCCATGTACATGCAGCAGGTGTACAGCCCCCAGCAGCAGCAGCAGCAGTACCCCGTCTACCCACTGGTCACGCCCTCCTGGAACCCGTCCGCCGCGCCCTACTTCGAGACACCGCTGGTAAGCTACTTAAGATGATGCTGTTGGTTTGGACGTTTAACTGGGCGTGCTGATATGAAGTCGCTGTCATGATGATGATGGGGCGGGGGTAGGGGGGGGGGGAACTGGGTGATTTTAAAGCAAAGTTAAATGGCTAAATGTTAAACTGTGATTCTCTTGTCCAGGCACCGTTCCCCAACAGTGGATTTGTGAATAGCTACAACAGTTCAGCCCCGTACAAAGGAGGTTCCAGCAACATCACCGCCGGCCGGACTTTTAACAGGAGTCGGTACGTTAACAGTAGTGCAAACGCGTCTGTCCACCGTCTGTCCAAGCTTAAAGATAAATGAGGCACACAAAGTTTAACGTTTTTTTAATGTTTAAATGTAACACTGTTGCCAAGGAAATGACCACATGACATTAAAACACGTGTTAATGCTCAAGTGGTTGTATTTCCCGGACACAGCCTCCATGTGAAGAGCCACCCGAGGCCAGGTGATTTGCCCTCTCTGCTCCCTGGGAACTCGAGGGAGGGTGGCTCTGCTCCCACTAGCCCCCAGCCCCCTCAGACACCAGGGGCTGTTTTGGGCACCACCATGGAGCCGGTTGTTATGCCTAGCCTTCACGTCAGGGACATGCCTGTTGGAGAACTGGGACGTGGAAGGTGGGTGAACTCTGTTCCCTGTAGTAAAGCGCACAACTCCAAAATAGTAACTTCTCTACATCTGTATTAAAAGCTCTGGCTCTCTGGTATACTTTAGTTTTTGATATAGGGACTAGATATCTGGACTAGAAACGCTGAACTGTCATTTTGGGGCTGAATGGTATTTTCACCTTTTCTTTGTAGGAGAGGTGGCTCCAGAGGCATGCGACGGAGACGAGAGGATGATCGTACTCTGGTCAGCATACTCCCCCTAACTTCGTTTATTTCTACTCCTGTTTTTTTATTTTTTTATCCACATTTGGCTTGATGACGATAAAATGTTGACCAGTTTGAGAACGTCCACTTTGCAGAGACCCATCCCCTTGATCGAGGTGAAGCTGCCCGCTCCAAAGTTTGACCTCGCCTCCTCCAGCTTCCCCCCGTTGCCGGGGTGCATGGGCACCAGCACCCAGGAGGAGTCTGTGCCTGAAACGCGTCTGTCTGATGTGGTGCGTGGCCTGCGGGTGACCGACAAGGTAAATAGTTTGGACAATAGTTTGATGTTTTTTTTTTTTTGTGCAGTCCATGTATAAATGAACAATGGTCAGGTTCTACCAAATAGCTGTTGCATCACATCCACATGCTCGCACCCCCAGGCTGAGAACAAGGAAGAGAAGAGGGAAAGCCGGCCCTCTAAAGTCCCTGACGGTGGTGCGGTCACACCCGCGGTCCTACCCGTAGCCGTGGCTCCCCTACACGCTCCCGCCACGCCGCTAATAGTGGCGCCGCCGGTCCCAAGGTAATGCCGCGCTTCTCACGGGAGTAGACGACTCGCCGCCAGGCCCACAGTGGACGTACAAGTAATGCCCTTTGTTTTATTTCCCCGTCCAGTGTTTCTCGTCAAACGAAGACTGCCCCGAACACAAAGAGTACGACGGAGACGGCTGAGCCTTCTGCTCCAAAGGAGGGGGTCCCGGCGGTCACTGAGCCTGTGTCACCGCCTACTTCAGAACCGATCCCTGCCAAAGACGCCGCCTGCTGCCGCCCTGGGTCCCCTGCCACCGTTTCCACCACCGCACCGATTTTAGCACTGGTACTTGCTTCTTTTTAATACACCTGTCTAGAAAATGTATCCGCAGATGTTTTGTTGCTCACGTGTAGTATCTAATCCCTGCACCGCCAGGAGTCCAGGAAGTTGAGCTACGCCGAGGTGTGCCAGCGGCCGGCCAAGGACCCTCTTCCCGCCCAGCCGCCCTCGCCCAGCTCCTCCCCCGCCCCCGAGGCCAACCAACCCCTGCGGGAGCTGGGGGTGAACAAGGCCGAAGAGCCCCGGACATCGTCCAACCACAACGTCGGCAGGGGCGAGAAACCCGGGGAGTCCCGGGCCCCTCGCGAGCCCCTGGGCTCCTACCGCGGGGGCAACGGCCCCGCCAGAGCCGCAGGTACGGGAGTAAAGGGCCGGGAGCGTCCCCGAGGGCCCCCTCCCAGCAGACGCTTCGCCCCACAGGGGGCAACGCGGCGCACTGGCAAGGAACAGAACATACCCCCCAGGTCACCGAAATAGTACGCGGAATGTACTATTAACTGTCCCGCCGTGAACTAACAAAGACAATGTGTATCTATATGTACAAAGAGAGGAAATATATATATTGTGTTCTTCAAGAGAGAAAAAAAGATGAAAACGACAACCCTAAGGCAGTACCAGATCTGGCCACGTCCTGTTGGAGGAACAGTCTTCAAGTCACAGAATATGACCCGACCCCCCCCCCCCCCCCCCCCCCCCCCCCCCCCCCA
>OOFB01002115.1:3267-13706 GCA_900323305.1 Trachyrincus murrayi
CCCGGGGGGGGGGGGGAGAGAGGGGGGCCCCCCCCCCCGCCGCCCCCCCGGGGGGGGGGGGGGGGGGGGGGGGGGGGGGGGGGGGGGGGGGGGGGGGGGGGCAACATGGACAATGAATTTATTGAAAAGTAAATTGGCTAGCGTGGATTCTTATATGATCTCCAATAAAAATAAAACCTACATCACAACAAGAGCTCGCTCACCTCGCCACATTCTATACTAGTTTAACAGTTACAGACGCCTGACACCTAACTGTTCAGCAACATCAGCGTTAGTATGACACAGACACACACTCTCCACAGGGTGATTCCATCATACCTGATTCGCTAATATGGCGAGACGGGTTAGTTAGGGTGTCTGGCAGCTTTTCTTCAGACAGGGCTGTATGGTAGACAAGGCCCAACCTAATCCCCGTTCATGTCCTCCTGGACATGAGGTCGGTCACGGAGCCTTCATTCGTACTGGTTAGTCTCTCACCCCCCCACTGGTGTGAGGTGATTCTGTTGCTACCGCTATCTAGTCGAGACTACCGGTAGCTCGCGGGCTGCACGGGGTTTGCAGGAACCGAGCACATATTTGTCAGTGTGCGATTGTGAGTGATTTCCCAGTGTGATATAATATAATTTCCTTTGAGGTCAACATGCGCTGTACAGCAGGGACAGAGGGATAGAGTTCATCGTCAAATGTCATGGTCTTATCTTGTCATGTCTTTTATCTCTGGAGATCTGTCCATTAAATATATTAAAAGGGTTCCCTCTGGGAGAACATCACCGCCAGTGAACTGTGCAGGGTGACCTTTTAAGGGGGAGAAGCTACACCGATGACATCCCGGAGAAGATGAAGCACGACGACTAACCAACCTCCGCCACGTGATCAATATCAAATCTGGCAACAAAGAAGTTGCACGTGAAGAGGATATTGACAAATACATTTCACATTTTGTGGCCCAAAAAGCAACTGTAAAATGTATTTATCCTTCTTCCTTATGTCCTCTCACGACCACAATATTGCATTCTACTCATAATGCTGCAGTTACGGGTCTGTGTTTGTATTCATTGTTTTTCATAGGCGATATGTTGAGGGTTGTTGACCTGGACATATGGACAAAGAGGGATGCTCACGCATGTATTTGTATCTGCGCTGAAAACGCTTGGTTTCTTGTTATTTGTAGTTTTTTCCAACACAGGCCAAGGTATTTGCAGATTCGGAACGGAGCGCTTTTAAAAGTTGAAAAAGGTTTCTTTTTTTTTGAGAAATGCGCATATGACGTGGGCCGCTTTTTATCGGCTGACCAATCACGATGAAGAAGAGGTGGGGTTACGTAGCAGGCACGCGGATGGTGCCGTTGACAACAACAAGAACAATTCAAGAAAGTGCCGTTCTCGCCAGCGGTGGGAAGGTTTAGCTTTACTCGTGAGTGAATATCAGGAGCTCTGCGACGTGTCAAGCAAAAAGTACCACAATATCGACCACAAAGAAGCCAACTGAGAAATGTTGTCATGGAAACAATGCGAGTCTCGAGATCCGCTTTTGACATTTTATTTTCATTTTCAGCACAAAATGGTGCTCTAGGCAGCGCTTTTTCTTCATAAAAGGCAAGACAGTGTGAACGTACCCTTGTCCTGTGTGCTGTGGGCCGTTGATTACCCCAATGCCCCACAGGTGTGCAGCCTCACCCAGCAGCCTGAGGCTGCTTAACAGCCTATCGACCACACACACACTACACACAGCGCAAGTAGACTCTGCAGTTGCTCTGGGACTGAGAGAGTTCCCAATCAGTCTGTGTGGGTGGATTGGTAGCACACGGCCCATAGGGCACCTGCAGCAACACTACATTTTGATGGACCAACGTGTTCTGGGAGCAGACTCTGTAGCACATCTCTTATAACGAGAACAACTACAACAACAGCTCGGTGTGACAGAATATCATGACATTGATTTTACTCTTAATTTCGTGGTGTCTGTGTCACAAGTGACGTGAAGACATGTTGTGAGTACACAAGGCAGCACATCTGACTGGATCATCTCAATTAGCTCTTTTTTCGAAGGAAACCAGACATGAAATGTGGCAAACATGCTCAATTACGCAGACAATCTAGCATGCCAATCTTACGAAATTGTTTCGCAATGTTATTAACCGTGTTGCCAACTCAGGTGTGTGTGTCTGTGTCTGTGTCTGTGTCTGTGTCTGTGTGTGTGTGTGTGTGTGTGTGCGTGCCTGTGTGTGTGCGTGCGCTAGTGTATGCCTGCCAACATGAGCTTATCTCAAGTTTCATCTTGAAAACAATTCAAGCTTATCTAATGCTTCATGAATCTATTCTGTGCCTCACGGTCATACAGACCGTGACTTATCAAACCACAGCTTTCATTAACTGCACAGTACACCGTCTATCTGTCACCTCCTGGTAGCTCTACCAATAAGATCCTAGCTTACACTGCTGGGCTCCTGAAAAATGACAACTCACTCACTGAATGGCTTTTCCACCTCATTCCCAACAAGTGCTGCGGTGAAGCAGAGACACAACAACATGGTTTTAAGTGGGAGGAATAACATCCATTCCCTGACAGTGTAAGCAGTATTACATACACGGAGCACGCTGATACAAAATGATAGAAAACACCACCCACCCCCGGGGTGAAGAGTGACTCTTAACAGCCTCCTGTTAACGTTCCTCATGAGCTGGATTGTTCCTTACTCCCCCGTCCTTTGATACAATAATTGCAGGCTCTTGAAAAGTAAACAACTGTCCCTGAACTGGCATAGGCCTACTGCACATTACACTATGCTTAGGAGACCCGATGTATATTATGTTATTTTGTCTAGTTTTTTTTTCCCGGCACCGGTAAGGTTAAAGCTCGCCAAGGTTTAACCACTGTTTCTGTGACAAGAGACGTAGTAAAGCTGAAGTAATTCCATGGTTGCAGCATGGAAAGAAAAGCCAGGGTTGGTGAATCAGGCTTGTGTGAGTATTATCCTAACCACTGTTTACTTTACATAATTATGTGGAGGGCTCGCTCGCTCCCGTGCTCCCACTTTGCGACCCCGCGACTTGACCTCTGCACCGACAGATAATCTGCCTGGCCCGGGATGATGAACAGAGTGACGGGCAGACTGCCATGGCCACCCACCAACCCGTATCACCGTTCTCTGAGCTCTGTTCTCTCATTAAGCAGCTCAGCTCAAAGCACATAATGTATCAATAGAGCGCAACCCACACCCACACTTGTTTAGATCGCTTTCTCAAATTAGAGTAAATGTTTCATTTGGCCAAAAGGACGGCTTGCCTGTGGCTGTACTCAACTCTCTCTACATTCCTCCATGCCCATGCCTTGGCTGGCAGCGAACGTTGGTGTGTGAGCTTAGGATGAGGCTGGATGATGCTCTCTCTATGAAATGATGGACTTAAACTTGACAGAGAGTATAATAGTGATACAAAAGAAAGACTCGCAGTCAAATTGCAGTGCTGTCCTAGGATTTATTTTGTATTATTACTAACATTAAGTCTTCAAGGTCTAATCGTGAGTTGAGCGCGTTGTCTCATTTTGTTACCATAATAATACATCAATGTTTCAATATGTGCACGTGATACATAGATAAGTATTTTTCAATTGTTAATTGTTAATGACAATTGCGTTGCATAATGTCTAATATTATATTTCCTGTAAGTTAGTATGGTGTAGAGACTGGAATGTCATCACCTTCATGGTGTGTATCAACGCTGCTGTTCTCGTCCTGGTGTCTTCAGGTGGCTTAATCTTTCTAAACAACCGCTGTGTTTGCCCACAGGCGGGGATGATCCGGACCGACTCTGATGAGTACTTCATCGAGCCCTTGGAGAGAGGCACCCAGGAGATGGAAGACCACGGCAGAGTCCATGTGGTGTACCGCAGGTCTGCCATGCTGCAGAAGCCCTCTGATATCCCCCTGGACTACCACCGACACGGTAGGATGCTCATCCATCACCAGGCTTTGCTTACACTCAGGGTCCAAATGGAACAATGGATTGCACTGGAATCATTTGTTGATTTTTGTATTTTTGTATTATTATTTTTCCTTATTCCTCATTATATATTTTCTTCCTTATTTTTCTTTATTTTTTTCCTTATTTTTTTATTTTATTTTATTTTAGTAAATACCAATTTTGTATTTTAGTTATGTAGGCTATACAACATTTTGCAGTGTTAATATACGTTTCAGTTCCATGGTGTTAGATAGCCACTGAAGAGCACTAATAGGATTTCTGAATACAATTCAGAAATCACTATTAACAATTTGACAAGATGTCATGTTTCATGAACATTTCTAGCAACAATTGTGTTGCCATTCAACATGCCAGGCCTCAGACATAATATACGGTATATATATATATACATATATGTATAAATACCACTCTTTCGCCACACTTTTGGTCAAAACCTCGGTCAAACAAGGCCTTCCAGTTTGTTTTGACGAGCACTGCATGACTTGAAGACTTGGAATTGGCAACCATTTCAAATATAACAAAACCCACAGTGCCAGTGGGGACAAAACATAATTTCCCTGCAATTGATTTCTTCTATTGACTGAAGAGCGGCAGGCATCGGGCCTTTACTTTTCATACAGTATGTGTTTTTCTTTCTTTGTGCCAACAGCCTTTAACAAGCTCACTCAAAGCGCTAACACAATCTTTGTGTACGTTACGCACACAAAGATTTAAACCATTTGCATAATAAGTTATTATCTGTAGGTAATCCTGTACTGAACACTAACCTGCTAAAGAACGAAGGGGAAACACTTATGTATGGCGGGTCTCAGACTGCAGATTTGTTAGGTGTATTTCTCTCTCAAACTACCAATGGGAATTATTATTCCATTGGCGAAGACCTCTCTTTTTGGGGTCCAATTGCGCCAGAGAAGACGAAGTGTGTCCGGGCCAATTGACTTGAGGTTCTTCAAAAGAACGTGAAACTCCCTAATAGCTCCGAATGGGAACGTCAACATTCCGTCGCTCCTCCAGTGCGACGGAACGGCGAGTTCTGCATTCGGCGGAACACGCACACGCCAATTATAATGAGTGATTTCGCAGGTATGCACAATCCAATAGGATTCTGAAATGTCATTGTCTTCTTCAATCCTACCTCCCTGGCTTTTAATGATCAGCTCAGCTGGTGGGGATGTCATGTGGGTGGTGCTGGTGGTGGTGGTGTCGGTGGCGGTGGCGGTGGTGGTGGTGGTGGTGGCGGCGATAGAAGTGTGTCATGGGGAGAAGGATGGGGGTGGGTGGGCAGGCTGCTCGTATCGAATCGATGGAGGATTCTGAATGGCGCCGGTTGGTGTGGCAGGAGCACGGTATGACAACAAACACACAGACCTCACACATGACTTTGACACGTCGGCACTCCACTGTGGCTTTTAAGACAATTCCATGAATAGTCTTTAAAAGACAAGATTCTAAGAATTGTCTTAAAAAAACTGAGAATTTTGCAAAGGGCACCAAGCTTGATGATGTTTTTAAAGAGGAGGCCTGAATCCCTTCCAGATGTAAACCCTAATGGCTCTATTTTATAATTCATTAGTCAAGTCCCTGGTAACCTCCTGGATAATTGCACAGTTTTGCAAGCCGAGTGCTGCCAGAGGAAACTATCTCTATGCCAGAGTTCTCACCATGTATATTACAAGCATTTTACAGTCGGCACAGCTCTTTCTGAGTTTTAATCTTGTACAGTACTGCCCTAGTACTGCCCTGCAGCTGTAGAACTGGCCGTCAAACTCGCTTTATATCCCCTTAAACCACGTAGTTATAGTCATTGGTTTTGGCTGTTGAGGATAATCTCTTTATGATTTATTATTAATTACTTTTTATGTTCTTTTATATCCCTGTGGTTATGATCTCTCGTATCTCTTAAGAAGTAGAACGGGCAATTCAGAGACATTTTGACGTGAGTGGAGCAGAGAAACCGTGTGGCAAAAGCTTACCGGGCTCCATATTGTTAGTCTGCGCCTAACTTTTTCATTTAGGTGCACCAGCACATCATTTCAAAAATGTCACCGTGCCATTTGGCACCGCAATTAGACATTTTAAGTGTTACCAGGTGTAACGCTTACACCTGGGCACCACAGCGGGCACCACAGCATTTCTCTTGACGAAAAAACAATCAATAGTTCATTCTCTTCATTTTTAATGTTTCAAGGTTGTGATGTCACTCGAGGAGGAGTACAGGGCACGGTTTCACACATACACACACGCTTCATTTTGTTCCCCCAACCGCATTCAGCGAAAAAAGAATATCAGGGTCAGAGCCAATCAGAGGCAGAGTAGGGGAGGAAAAAAAATAACGCCACACACGCAAGCCCCGTTTCCACCGCAGGAACGTTCCCCAGGAACCTTTGGAGGAACTCCTGCCTTTCCACCGCAGGAACTTTCCCCAGGAACTAGGAACCTTTGGAGGAACTCCTGCGTTTCCACCGCAGGGACCAGGGTCTAAATTAAGTTCCGGGGACATTATTTTACCGCCCAAAAAGTCCCTGCTCGGGGGGTAGTACTTTCCAAAAGTACAGGAACTTTGGGCGTGGGGCTGAATATTTCAGATTGGTCGAGTACTCGCAGCATTTTATTTCAGCCACATTAATTAATTCTTGTTCTTTGTGCCCGGTGGCGCGAGTCCGTCTCAGTCGTCTCACGGTCAATCTCTGTAATAGCTTGTAAAATCTGTTTGTTTACTTTAAGTCCAGCATTTTGGGCGTTTTGGGCGTTCTTCCATAGTGTGAGAGTAGCCTACAAATAAGGTGGTTTGAACATTGTAAAACCCTTCTTTATTAAAACCAGTAACCCCCCCCCCCCCGCTTGCCACAACCTCTTATCTCTATGGCCACATCTAACTCGACCCGCGGTGGAAACGCAGACGAACGGGCTGAAGGAACCTTTTAGTTCCTGGGATTAAAAGTTCCGGGTACTTCGGGTGGGAACGCGGGGCTATGATACACACACAGAGACAGACCTGCTAAATGTCAAGGCACACCGGTGCGACCGATGAGAATGTTTCGTTGCACTATGGCGCCCTGGCTTATCTCTGTTCAGCAGGGTCGCGTCCCCATCGCTCCGGCACTCCGTTGATTTGTTTTCCAAAGTGAAGAACGTTTGCTCCGATGCTCCGATGCTCTGCTATACCAAAACAATAGTGACTTGTAGAAACCCGCTGCATCCGCACTGTGTCGTGCCCATGCTGTCGGAAGTGTGATAAAAGCATGCATAAGGCTCGGCAGCTTACAATGGATAACCTTATTTTATCGGTAGTAACGTTTCGGTCCAAAACCTTCGCCAGGCTAGACCAAAACAATACCGCCACACGGTTTGCGCTAACGCATGGACTGCATTCACTGAGGGGTTTGAAAACGTACACAGTGATGATACACGTGAAGCTAAGAAGTTGTGTAACATGAATATCCTCCAACAGACATGGACGGGCACAGGGGATGTGGTGCTAGTCAATGTCAGTTTGACGTTAGGGACGTTATGCTTCTGTAGGTTGATGTCCATACGTAAGGGATATACTTTAATCTGATATTCCTTGATATCATAGGTCACAGTAAAGCGGACACAGTGTCTCGCCCCCCCCCCCGAGCATGACTGTATATCGAGTTCAAAATGAATTGCCCTATACGTTTATTTTTTTTATATGTATACCCCTGGATGTCCCTTTGTTAATAACGAAAATTCAATATTTCTGGTAAGGACGGCATGGTACTGCGTGTTCATACACACACAGAGACTGCAAGAGAGAGAGAGAGAGAGGGGGAGAATCCGAGAGGTAGATAATGAGTTCTCTACAGACTTTATATAAGTAGCCAGCAAGCCCCCCAATCCAATCCTAAGACACTAGATACCTCACCTGTTAATGTAGGAACAACCCGTTATTTGCAGGCTCTTCGTTCTTTCTAGGCTTGAGGTACAAGGTTAACTAATGAATCCAATCAAATAGAAAATAATCTCATCTTAAACCAGGAAACTCAAAACCTTGAGAAATATTTCTCTATTGGAAAACTCGCTGTAAACTCTCCGTTGTTGGTGTGTTTAGAACCAATGGAGGCGGAAAACACGGAGCGGATTTCTAGACATTACATTTAGTTTAGTCAGAAAATAAGTGGAACGGGATTCAGAGATGAGCTCTAAAATACAGCTGAACAAATTTGCGGAACGAGATCAAATTAGCGTGCTAATTGGTAAGCTAACATTTCAAGAAAGTACCTATGTATACTTAATACCTGCCTAATATGGAGTACACATTATCCTTACAGCATTAGAAATGAGTCAAATCAGTGCTATATGTTATTGACTTGAGTCCATACATTGCAACAAACAACTGTATCGGCAACACTTTTTTGTTAGTTTTATCAGCCAATCAGAATTAGATATTCATCCGGAATCTGCCACTGTTTTTATTGGATTGGGATTCAGGGATTGAATAGTTTTCGAATCAATCTGCCCAAGCAGAGCAGCAGAACACCAGGGTGAACACGCCTACCCACAGACGACTTCACCCACAGACGACTTCACATACACACTAGAAGGGGGAAGAAGAGAGGCGAGTGGCGTGAAGCACGGCGAACCGACCATCTAAATGTGCACATCAGAAAAGTAGCCGTGCCACAACATCTCACTAGGCCTCTGGTTATCATGCAGCCGGGACTTATGCAGAACTGAGAGAGAGAGGGAGGGAGAAAGAGAGAGGGAGAGAGAGAGAAAGAGAGAGAGTGGGGGGAGGGAGAGAGAGCGAGGGAGGGGATGAGAGTTCAGAGTGGGGGGATGGAGAGCGTGAAAGAGAGAGTGGGGGGAGGGAGAGAGAGAGAGAGAGAGAGAGAGGAAGAGCATGATCAAAAGAGAGATGGATAGAGAGAGAATATGAAATAGACGGGGAGAGAGAATGCAGAATGGTCAAGCCTCTGAACTTGGGAGCAGGCAGCAGGAGAGTGGCTGATTTAGATGTTCACTTCGGGTATTTCCTCGGGGAGACGGAGGCAGTGTATAGCTCCTACAGGAGACGAAGGCGGGGTGTAGCTCCTACAGGAGACGAAGGCGGGGTGTAGCTCCTACGGGAGACAGAGGCGGCGTGTAGCTCCTACGGGAGACGGAGGCACGGTGTAACTCCTACGGGAGGGACGCCAGCTGGTACGTTGGCAGCAGATGCACGAAAGCAAAGCAGACCTCGGGAATCTAAAACAACAACCGTGTGTTCTTGATGCAGCAATATAATTAGTCAAAATGTCACACTGTGAAATGAGCAAAGTGCACAGCACTGCGTTTTTAGTTGAACAGATATTTTTTGATGATGAAAGTTACCAGTTAATCTGTTTCAGATGGAAGGCCGGTGTGGAATTTTCCTAATGTTTGTCGAGGTTGCCTTGCCTGTGGGAATTGGATTTGTTATGGTGGGTGTAAAACAAAGGATTATCCTGCTGTTTACAGAAATGTATTTCTGAATAAATAACTTGTGCTGGTTTCACTTAATTCCTTGGTGTTATAGTTTGAGCTGGGCTTGAGGGGGGGACCAGACACTCCTGCAAGTCAAACAACCATGGAAATGTTTTTATGGGATACAAGACCCCAGAAAAAGCAAATATGAGATTTCTGATTACACCTGTCCAAGTGCTGGTAATCTTTCAGAAGGGTGTTTCTCCAGAGGAGTTTTCACACGGTCAAGCGGTTGTGGACAGAAACAATGGAAAGATTGAAATCCCACTGTGCTCGGAACTAGTTTATATGCAGATGATGTATTCTATACAGGTCAATGATATCGATATAGGACTTTGGTCACACATCCAATTCTACAGTCTTAAGTGTGAAGTGTGGAACATTAGTTCCTTGCCATTGGTTATATTTCATGCTTTATTTACTAAAATACTATTCAAGGCATCTCCATAAGGATCAGTGCACAATATAAACCCTCTAGATTGAATAATATTGACATTTTCTCTCATCTGGAAATGTTAGGCAGGCTAAATGAAACTGTGGGTGGGCGTGTCAGTTTGGCAGTGTAGCTGACAAAGGAGCTTGCCATCCATTTTTGCATTGGGGTAGACAGCTGAAAACACAACGGTCATTTCTGATGGTGCTTCACCTCAGAATGTACAGATGTAGTAGAAACCCCACGTTTATGTGGATGTCCAGTATACCAATGTCTTATTTATCTTCCAGTTAAACACACATTGACACACACACACACACACACACACACACACACACACACACACACACACACACACACACACACACACACACACACACACACACACACAGACACACACACACACACACACACACACACGCGCGTACGCAGACACACACACACACGCACACGCACACACACAAATAGGGGTACTATTGGGAGGGTGAAATAACTTTAACAACAATTTGAATACATAACAAATTGAATACGTGCCTGGAATTATTATCATTAGTTTG
>OOFB01002121.1:1563-12286 GCA_900323305.1 Trachyrincus murrayi
CTGCTCTTCTATGGTGAGATCTGGAGATGTGTTTGGTGATATATTCATAACATAACATTACATTTAGTCATTTTAGCAGACGCTTTTATCCAAAGCAAAATTGCTTTAGGTACACAGGTTAAGCTACTAGCTCAGGAATGCCTGCAGGTAGTGTGCAGACATTGGGATTCAAACCCGAAATACCCTAACAAACCACTAGAGAGACTATTGTGCCCCCGTCCCCTATCAAGCATAACCATTCTCTAAAAATGAGGTTTGCACTTGAGCTATGAAGTCAAACTGTCAGCTACCATGCTAGACTGATTTGAAGTATAGGGGGTCAGAGGTCAGACCTTCTCTGCTTCCTGGTACCGAGACTCCAGGTCCAGGCCCAGTCCCAGCGTGCTCACGTCATTCTCGGCAACCTTCTGCATATTCTTCTGCTCACACACACACGCACACGCACACACACATACACACACCTTAAAACTGGAGCTCTAATTATTGGAAATTGATTGAAGAGGAAGGCCTATGTTACCTTCATGGACTCAATGACCTCTGATATCTTCACACACATCCTGTAAAAGTGAATATATACATATGATGATTTCTATTTTATATTATTATAATCTATTTTGTATGGGCTTGCATGCCGTTATGGACAGCACAGTGAAGGCAGACAGGAAAGTGGGTTGAACATGGATATGAATTCTTACTTGGAGAATGTCTGTTCGTCAGGATCTTCCCCAGCTTCTACACAGAGCTGGAGAGAACCTGCAAAGTGTCCACAGGCCATGGCTATTTCTGAACAACAAACCGCACACAGAGCACAAATCAACGGCTTGAAGCTTGGTGCACACACTAACTGCATCTTAACTAGATCCTCTTTTTCAGGTCAAGACTGTGAATTAAAAATTAATAAGAATGTAGCAACGGTTTGAGATTTCAATATAGGCACCTGCAAATGTCAACATTTGAAATGTGAAAATGTCATCTAAATGCACTCAAATCCAATATTACTCAAAGTCATTAATATGGTAAATCCTCTCTCATCCCTTCAAGCTGAGCACGTTTTCTTACTTTGTTCAGTTAACACCACCTCCAGAAATCTCTGCAAGAAGATGAAACAAAATCAAAAGGTAGAAAAGATGTGGTCAGTAAGACAGGCAGACAGCGAGACAGACAGGCAGACACTCACCTCAGCTGCTGTTTTGCTGAGCCCAGTTAGAGTAAAGTTATGGTCCCGCTCAGTTTTAAAGAACTCGTCCACATCCTGCATACACGGTCATTATGTTCATTATAGCTAGCATTGCTAAGTGGGTGAAAATGTTACTTGTTTAGAAATCGGTTCAAGTTATTTAACTGTACCTTATGGCCCTCTTTTCTGATTCCTTCCACAGCCTGACTGAGACGGTTGAAAATACCTTTCTTCACTTTCTGACGACCAGGAGGCTGAATAAACAAACATCAACATTAATGTCTGAAATACATGCATCTTTATACCTTATCTTTTTCCAAAATCACTACAATATTCTAAAATATTCAACACAAACTCAAAATAGTGTCAAAATTCACAACAGCAATATGTTATTAGTTAGTATAATTTGGTTGTTAAGGAGCAATTACTCACTTTAATTATTCAATGACTTCCTCAAATATAAACCCCAGTTACAAAGCTCAAAGACAACACCTGCTTAGAGGAACCACAGCAAGCCATTTGCCATCTGTGTACAACTTACCCAGACAGGAAGTTAGCCACCGTAAGCAGAACCTAAACTGACAAACTGTCGTGACAAAAGATTTGACATAGATCATTTTGCAGCTGTGGCTTTCACTTTTACTCTCAATTTAAGGAAAGAAAAATGTGGTCTGTATTTCCGTTTCTGTATTACATATTTATATATTTCAGTTATTGTATATATATATATATATTAATGTGGACTTTTCCTTCTTGAACAAAGGGGACTGAAATACAATATTTTGTCCTGCACCTCCTTAGTTATTAATACATTTCTTTAATAGAGTTTCAATAAGTGGTGTGTATAAATCTGTTTATATGCACATGCATGTCCTGCATCCTTTACTTTTCATAGGCACCATGGCTTGGTAAATTTTTTTATAGAAACTGCATTGGCAGATGTACCTCGCCTGACCTCATAAAGTTAGTGATTTGTCCTTTTCCCTTCGATGAAAAAGAACACAGCTCTTTCCTGAAACAACAATCACTGTATTTTCTTTCATGTGCACTATTGTGTCCCTTTTCACTGGGGAAATACCCACAGAAAAGGATAACAAAAGGGCGTATTTTTGTCATTGCTTTTACACCAACCTCTGAGCTGGTGAGGAAGGTCTCCAGGACTTTGGTTTCATTGAGCGTGACGTGTGCAGCCACCTGCTGCAGATAAGCTTCCAGGGCCTTGCAGTACGGCTTCCAATTCTCCCCCGTTGCTAAAAGACCTACAACGGAGGAAAAGACAACAGAGAATTAGATTTCTTTTGTCTTTCTAAAGGAAGAGTCAAACATATGGTTTGTTCGAGGTGGTTTCAGTGCATTCACAGAAAGTCACGAAACGCTTCACCCAAAGCACATACCGAGCTGTTTGACCAGCTTAGCCGAGGCATTCGCCTGGGCTTTGGCCGGAAGAGGTGGGAACTGCAGGGGATTGTCATTGAAACACAAAACAACATATGGTAAGAAAACAAAGGGAATGTTTCTTTTCCCATGATACACACAACACAAATTGAAATCATTTGACTGTTGACACAATGTGACACTGTGCACGACAGCGTTCAGTGGTTTTAGAAGCATATGACGTGAAAAGTACTGACTATAACTCCCTGTATCCCTGGCACATCCTCCAAGGAGAAAAGGTGTTGCTGCAGCCACTCAAAGTCCTCATAAGTCCTGTCCACGTGGTACTCCCCGGTTCCAGACAGCTTGGCGCAGGAAACAAACACCGGCCCGTTTTGCGTTAACGAAACGGTCACCGTTATAAAAACCCAGCCATACATTGACCCATGTGGCCTTTGCAGCGCTCGGTTAGGAAAGCGTGTCGCTTTTGGGAAAAAAAACAACTCCTTTTACCTTCTGAGATACAATGATGAAGGTGAGCGCCTCGCTGTCGCTGGCTACCTCGGTAACCTTAATGCTCTTGGCGCTGACGCTCAGCATAGAAGAGGTCACTGCTTCATCTTCCTCCTGAAGTAAAAAAAATTAAAAATACAGATACATGCAGACCGTGCATTGAGTATAATGGGCAAGTATAAAGATGTATAGATAGCACAAAACACATGCAAAATGTACATAGGATTCCATTACACTGTTGCAATGATGTCTCAAGGTGTGTCTGTGTCACATGATGACCATACGTTGTGAAAAACAACCGACCAAATCCACAGAAAACAGTTACTTACCATCATGGCTGAGTTTATAAACGACAATACGCAAGTCTCTCTCTCTCTGATACGTTGGCGGAGTAGTTGAATCTTCCGTTTAAAGAAAAGTGTGTTTCACACTGTGCAGTTGAGTCTCCTAATGGCTCCTGTGTGCTCACAACTGCTGAGAAAGCTCAGGATATCCTGTTGGTCAAAGTGCACACTGGTCCTGCGAGAATGGGATGAAAAAATGCCAGTACAAAACTGCTGGCTCAGGGAAAAGGAAGATGAGTAAAAAGCATGTCAGTGAGTAACTCAGGAAGGACACGCCCACAGAGGAAAGGGACTAAACCATCCAATCAGGACTTGTACCAGTGACCAGTGCCGAAATGCCCCATAAAAATAAGTCCAGCTCACTGCTACTGAATATGTATAAGGCATATAGAATAAGAGACATGGACAGAATTAAGTAGATAAATGCTTAAACTTTTATTAATTACATTATAGCCCATATATAGATACAGGGGGGAAAAACAGTCCAATTCACATAGTTCAAATGTTGCTGCCATCTCATAGCATTTTTTTATGCTAGTAGAAGTGCTCCGACTCTTCATCGTCCTCGTGTCCATAGAAATAGCGATGGTCGTGCGTGTCAAAGAAGATGTTATCCAGAACACGCTGATCCTCATGGAGGTCCTCCATGTCCTCTGACCCCGTGGGGAACCCCCAGTGGTTGTGATGTGGCTCATCCATAAAGAAATCATCATCGTCGTCGTCCAGGTCTAGGCTGGAGAAGAAGTCTTTGAAAGCGAAATGGAAGAAGTCTTCCCCGGGGTGCTCCTCATCATCGTGGAAGTCCTTCTCATCTTGTAGGAAAGCCTCATGGCCCAAGTGGTCATACATCCTCCTGGTATCCTGGTCAGAGAGCACCTCGTAGGCTGAGAGAGAGAGAGAGAGAGAGAGAGAGTGAAAAGAGAGAGGAACAGTGCGAAGATGTCATCGAAAGACATAATTGCAACAATATTAATTGGAAAAAGGTTACAAAATTCAGATTATACATTGAGTTAGACATTGTAACTGTAACTGTTTACCTTCAACAATCTCTCTGAAGATGGTCTCTGCTCCGGCGCTCTTGTTCTTGTCGGGGTGGAACTTCACAGCCAGCCTGTGGAAGGCCTTTTGAATCTGTCTGTCAGTGGCTGTTCTCTGAACGTCCAGGGTATCATAGTATGTCTTTTTAACCTCCGAAGAGACGCTCTGCACCACAGACAGGCAGGGTGTCATCAGGAACGTCACCATCAAGAAGTAAACACTTTGCTGTGACATGTTCTTCCGTTTTTCATTTGCCGGGCACACTCGAAACAAGACGATCGAGGTAGTTATATCCACCTTCACCTTGCAGTCCAGCGGCGCGTCGTCCTACGGCACACAACGCCGGCCACAGAACACTACTTAAGTTAAAGTGAGCTACTTCCTAATTCTTCGGCTATTTAAGCCTTGACACAAAAGTACGCCCACGTCAACCGGTTCGACTACAACAGGCGAACGTATGCTATCATAGTATAAGGTGTTACCGTTTCCCCGTGACATTGTCAGCGGACTCCTCCAAACTCGCACACTTGTGTTATAAAGGCTCGGCGTCGCGGACGTCGCCCGGGTCGCTGGTCATCCTCGGCGGTGTTTCTCTGTAGAGGTTTCACGTGTCGCCGCTAGGGGGCACCGGGGCGCCGGGGCGCCGGGAGGACGACGCGAGGCACGCAGGCACTCTTCTTCTTCGCTGGTGGTAAAATATGCACGAATAAAATGTTGTCAACACAGAGGGCCTTTAGCGGCTAGCGCCTTTTAGCTTTGTTTACCTGGCCATTAAAACGTGTTCAAACCTTCGGAAATCCGGAAAGCGTCATATATGAGCCTCTTAGGCTCTTTCTTCTGGGTTGTTTGCAATTCGGTAAGCCAATCATGTGCAGTTATAGCTGTGAAACAATTAGGCACGCCAGCTAATAGTATCCAGGCAGCTAGCAAACAGCTGGTATCAAACATCAGCTCCGATGTCGCGATAGGCACGTTTGACTGTGCTCTTATTTGTACTTGTGTTTGCCACGAAGTTCACCGTGGGTTCACGGTGCTCTGTGGGCTTCAGTGCCCCGCGGTTCAACATCGTACCACATAGCTACTGTTGTGGTCATCAACACGGAATGTAATGTACCCATCACGTGTGCTTGTTTGGACCCTGGCCTGCTTCATTTTAAAGGCCATCTACTCAAATCATTAATACTCCAATAACGTGTCACATAATACACTCTATTACAATAATATTATTGTAATATGTGTTTGATTTACAGATCTGCCAAAGGATCGTCCCGTACCAGGAAGTCATCTTCATCATCTGTGCCTAAGTGTCTATTCGTGTTCGCCCGGCACAGTCAACTCCCCCCCCCCCCACACACATGAGTGCTGTTTTCTCTCTGTGCTGGCTCATGCGCCATGCCTGAGCGGGGCACGTCCTACCTGTCAAGCGGTGGTGGGAGCGGAGGCAGCCTGGGCGAGGAAGGGGGTGGGCCTGGGTCGGGATTAGGCGGGGGTTCGGGGGACGGCAGAGTTGGATCAGGGGGTGTAGGGGGCAACGTCTCAGGCTCTGGCGTAATGGGTGGAGGAGGGGCTCTCGGCAACGGAAACGGCTGTGGGAACGGCGGTGGCGGCGGCGGCGGTCTGGCCTCTGGACCCGCCGTGGACGGCGTGTGTCGGGACTTTGTGCGCAATGTGTGCAAGAGAGGGAAGCGCTGCCGCTTCAGACACCCCGACTTCAACGAGGTGTCCGACCTGGGCGTGCAGAAGAACGAGTTCATATTCTGCCACGACCATCAGAATAAAGAGTGCATGCGCTCCACCTGCCGCTTTGTCCACGGGTCCAAAGACGACGAGGACTACTACAAGAAGACCGGGGAGCTCCCCCTCAGACTGAGGGGGAAGGTGGCCGCGCGGCTGGGCCTGTCGCCCATGGACCTCCCTCACAGCCGTGGAGAGGTGCCCATTTGCAGGGACTTCCTCAAGGGCGAGTGCCAGCGGGGCAACAAATGTAAATTCCGGCACGTCAAGAAGGACTATGAGTATGAACCCTCCTCCAGGGTGGGAGGGGTCATTGGGGCCGGGAATGTCGGGATGGTTAACACTGGCGGGCCGGTCGGGGGGAGCGGAGGTGTCCCCTGCGGAGGGATGGCGGGGCTGGTGGGGGGTGGAGGCGGGAGCAACGCGATGGGGATGGGCTGGCCCAACCTGGGGGGCTGCCGGGACACTGCTATTTCTGGGGTTGGGGGCGTGGGTGGAGGAGGGATGGGCAGTTGCTTGTCTCTGGGTTCCCTGGGACAGCGTCGCTATGACAGGGGCTCCTGCTCCGTGTACGACCCACTGTTTGAGAGTGGGTTTTATGAACCGGGGCCCCTGGAGGTTCCTGTGGACCACACGACTTTACAGTTGAAGAGACGCCGCCTGGAAGGGCTGCGACTGGTGGATGGCACCGGAGGCCACTATGAGCTGGCGGTTCAGGCAGCTCTGCCCCCGCGGCCCCTGGAGTACAGGTTCCTGGAGGAGGAGAACTCCCTGTTGCGGAGGAGAGTGGAGGAGTTAAAGAAACAGGTTTGAGTCAATTTAGTTTCTTTTTTAAGCTGAACGAACAATAAACACAAAGGACACCCTTTATTTATTTAGCTGATTTTCATATTTTCTGTTTGCCAGGTTTCAAATCTTCTAGCCACCAACGATGTGCTGCTGGACCAGAATGCCCAGTTCCGGAGCCAGGCTAAAGTGATTACGCTGACCACCACACCGGTGCCCACCGAGCAAAGTCTGTTGCCGACGGTTGTGAGCTCCTACAACCACAGCATTGCCCAGACCCACACTACCCTGAGCAGTGCCGGACTACAGCCCCGAGCAATCATCCAGCAGGACCTGGTAGCCTCGACCGGTGCACCCACGGCACCACCCACCAACACGGCTCCACCCACGGTCCCTCTACCCCACCTCAACCCTGAAATCACCCCCCTCTCAGCAGCCCTCGTACAGACTATTGCCCAGGGAATGGTGACCCCGGTTTCTATGGCACCCGTGACTGTGTCCGTGACACCGGTTGCCGTATCGATCACCATGAGTCACGCCACCACACCGATGGTTTCCTACCCCATCGTTAGTCAGAGCATGAGGATCACCACTCTGCCCCACTAGCTGCTTCTGCTGTAGGACTTCTACTGAGCACCTCTTCATTAGCTCACGGTCATTGTCTTAGATGTACAAGAGACTTTGTGTATTTCAGAATCGGATTAGAATTGGAGGCCATCGTAATACTTGGCAACAAGAGGGCAAAACAACCCTGAAATATTTCAGCCATCCCTAACCAGTTTATATGGACCGACGGGCACACTTGGCAAAGGTCTCCGTGCCAAAGGGGCCGAAGAAGCAAACCAAAAATAGCAACAAACTGGAGATATGCGAGGAGGATATTTGTAATATTTGAAGCATTTCCATGAGTCACAAGGCTGCTGTGCTGTGAGAACACGAACACTTCAGTGGTTGTCTTTGTGTAGTTTAGTTGTTGGGATTTTCCAATGAGAATAACATTGACTGATACGTTACTTCTGTTGTGTCTGATCTATTTCTTTTCATCAATTTAATGTCCCAGCCAGACAATTGATTTGTATTAATGTATTAAGATACTGAACTACTAGAGTGACTGCCTGATTTTTTTTAATGACTGTGTTGGTTGGGTGGAGACCGCTTTGTAAACATCATAGGTCATGCTCTTGGCTTCTACACCCGTCTGTCTGTTAAAACAAAAATAATCCTGTTGGTTGTGTTTTCCTTCCGTAAGCTTCATATTGACCTTTTGCAGTAGGCATAAACGTTGATTAAAACGCTTAGTATGCAAGTTTAAAATATACTACCCCAGCACTAACCATTGGCCTATCTAGATACATCAACAAAATAGACATTGCCAGACCTTAGCCTATATATCCCCATCCATGAGTATTCAGTCAATTAACTCTTCCGCCCACTATTTACGTCTGACCCCGGACGTCTGACGCTACTCTTTTAGTGCAAAGACAACTCTTCGTCTTTGATCCCGTGTAGTAAGTCATCTGTTAGTGACTGGCCGGAGAGCACTCTGCCGCAGCGTGGTAACAAGTCAAGTATGCATCGTCGTGTCACTGATGGGCGTGTCTTGTTCGGTTAACGGGACTGGGCAGGCAGAGCAGCTTGCTTTCTTGTCCTTCCCGAGTTGCTGGGACCTGCGCTTCGTTTTTTCCGGACTTAAAAAGATTTATAAGTAAGTTAAGTTTGGATGGCATTAGATAACGACATGAAAAGCTGATTAGTACATTCGATTGAAGTAAAGAATCAAAGGCCTATTTATATGGTCCTATATAGGTTCAGCAGCCGCAACAGTGTTGTGTCGAGATTTGTAGTGTTGCTGTGATCAGCTACTATTAAAGAAACCACTGGAGGATTCCGCGATGCAAAAACAAGATTCGGGGCCGAGTGGTCCCAAGGAGTCCAAGGACGCAGGCAAAGCAGCCGTGCCCGACAAAAGTAAAGCAAACGGCGCAGAGATCATGGAAGCGCCGCAGAACCGGGGCATACACGCTGTCGACGTGTTGTGGACATTCGGAAAGTGCCTGGGTGCCTTGCTGCCCGTCTATTTGGCTGGATACTATCGTTTTAGTACCAGTTTTATAGTGTTCGGGATGATGATCTACACGGGATGGAAACATGCCCGAGAAGCGAAAGAGGCGCGTCACCGATCGGCAGTAGAGCTGTATGACAACCAGCAAGAGCAGACATCTAAAGGAGTGTCCAAAAGCAAGCGAGACCTCCCTGCCTGGGTAAGATAAACACGAGTGGCGTCACAATCACGGACACCATCTAACGAATAATAAAACACAAGGTAACCCATATTGAGACCATATTAACGTATAACACTCATTACTGAACAGAAAAAAATATAGCCATACATTTATTTTTACGACTCATCAGCAATCCAGGGGAAATGCCAGGGGGTTAAATGAGGTATGACATCCCTGACAATAGAAGACATTAAAGTAAGGATGAAAGGACATGATCCCAATTTAAGGAATTTGCTTCTGTCTTGACTGTGGAACTTTTTCACGACCCCTTGAGTTTATGCAAGACGCATGGAAAGTTTTAGGCTACAGTGCGTGGGATACATTTGCCATGCACTGTAGTTTGAAGTAGCCTAATTACACAACTGTTATTTATATCCTGCGAGAAAACCCTCTTGCCACACCCAAAAGGAGGTTCTAGTGGTCACAGTCTAAGCAGCATGATGCTGTGTGGGCAACAAGGACAATATACCACTGCTTGGCAACATTTAGGAGGTGCTCATAATTGTTGATGTTTGTTTTTGTTCTCTCTTAGGCCATTTATCCATGTTGTAAACAAACCCATCCTTATCCTGAGTTTAAATAAAGTGTAGCTGACTTTGAGGATGTTCTTGTAGACTAGGTTACTTCCTGTAGGCTTATCGTATTTTGCAGATTTTGTAGCGTCACTGTCTTTGGCTGTGCACTTATAATAATAAGTGTATACTAATAAATACAATAATAAAAGACAATAATAAAAGAAGTCCTATAAAAAACAACAACAACAACAACAACAACAACAACAACTATGTTAGTTTGATGGAAGAGTGGCAATACACTCTTATACATCTCAACTACAATTTCTTGTACAAAGTCTTGTACATCTGCACCAATGATATACAATTGATACATTGCTATGACCAAAGTAGTTATTTTAGAAATCTGTTCACCATACTAAAAACCCCTCCCACTTCTTAAAATGCATTGTGCTTTTTTTTCCAGGTAAACTTTCCAGACGTGGAAAAGGTTGAATGGCTTAATAAGGTAATTCCTTTATTTTCTCCTAAAATCTCCCCCACCAGACCTTCATGAGTCACACTTCTATCATTTAGACCCAAGCACCCACATATTTACAATGCTGCGCAGCTGTTGTGCTGATAGAAGATTGTGGTGTGTGTGTGTGTGTGTGTGTGTGTGTGTGTGTGTGTGTGCGCGTGTAAGTGTACGGAAATGGGTGTAACTATGTGTGTGTGTGTGTGCTTGTGTGTCTGTGTGTGTGTCTGTGTGTGTGTCTGTCTGTCTGTCTGTCTGTGTCTGTGTGTGTGTGTGTGTGTGTGTCTGTGTGTGTGTGTGTGTGTGTGTGAGCGTGTGTGTTAAGCTAATAGCTTCTGCTAGCTGAAATATGGTCGCACGGCTTCTGGCACTATCGTGTTCCAGACCAGACCATCCCCCACCATTGTAGCCACTCAGTCTACTGCAGAGAGCAGGCCCACAGCCAG
>OOFB01002127.1:12405-34589 GCA_900323305.1 Trachyrincus murrayi
TTTGAAATATCATCAGCGATGCCCCGTTTCTCCATTGCAAGATTGTATGTAAATCGGAGTCACTATCTTGGGAGTGTGGAGTTGTAGTCAATTTGTAGTCCACACTGTGAGGAGTTGTAGTCCACACTGTGAGGAGTTTTAGTCCACACTGTGAGGAGTTATAGTCCACACTGTGAGGAGTTGTAGTCCACACTGTGAGGAGTTATAGTCCACACTGTGGGGAGTTATAGGTTGTAGTCCACACTGTGGGGAGTTATAGTCCACACTGTGGGGAGTTGTAGTCCACACTGAGTTATAGTCCACACTGTGAGGAGTTATAGGTTGTAGTCCACACTGTGGGGAGTTATAGTCCACACTGTGAGGAGTTATAGTCCACACTGTGGGGAGTTATAGTCCACACTGTGGGGAGTTGTAGTCCACACTGAGTTATAGTCCACACTGTGGGGAGTTATAGGTTGTAGTCCACACTGTGGGGAGTTGTAGTCCACACTGTGAGGAGTTTTAGTCCACAGTGTCCATCGTATGCATGCCATCTTACCTGGTAGTAGTTGATGAGCTCCTCCAGCTCGTCGGCGTGCACCACGATGTGGAGGCCACACATCTGGGCCAGCCGAAACTCCTGGCCGTCCACGCAGGCGAAGCACACCTCCTTCCAGGTGCGGGTGCTGTTGGCCTTGCGGGCCCCGTCCACGGCCGCCTGGTACTCGCCCAGGTGCACCAGCGTGGAGGCCAGCCGGCCGAAGTTGGACACGTTGTTGTAGAGCAGCTTGGCTGCGTCGTACATCTTCTCATCGTAGCAGCGGTCGCCGACCTGGTTTTTTTCGTAGACGGAGAGAAATTATGATGGTTTACTTACGGACAGGATTCAGGTGTAGTCATTAAGGAGCAGGAAGGGGTTGGGCCTCTTGCTCAAGGATGCCCGAGGTTAGGCTGTGGCGACATCGGGGAAATCGATCCCGGTACCCTTCGGCCGGGAGTCAATCACACTAGCCACCATCCTGTCCCACTGGTTTAGTGAGCAGGTTGCCAAGGTAAGAGACCTGCTGGATGTGGGCATTGTTGGGTCCGTTGATGAACTCCTCCAGCTCGGCCAGGCGGTTGGTCTTGGCCAGGGCGAAGATCAGCTCCGTCTCCACGTAGGACTCGCGGGCCTTCTTGCGCGCCATCTGGAGGAACTTCACCAGGTCCTCCCAGTTGCCTAGAAACAAGCACCCAGGCCAGAGTATTATGGGATGCTACACAGAATATTGACTATACTGATTTTAAGTATCATTATATTTTTCATGCGTCAACGAGAATCCTCACCGCTCTGATCTGCGGCCTGCACCACCTCCATGTACGCGGAGGGGTCGTCAGCCTTGATGTAGGAGTCAATGGCCTCTTTGACCAGGCCCTTCTGCAGCTGGGCCTTGGCCAGCTGACTCCACACAGCCGGTTCATTGCAGCGCTCTGCAAACTCATAAGCCCGGTCCAGGTTGCCAATATGCTCAATGAGCACCTGCAAAAACCCAGATCATAACATAAGTACAACCCGTTGTATTTGTCATTTATAGCACCTTCCAGAATCAAATCATATTAAGATAATGACAAAAACACATCTAAAATGCATTACATTTATACTTCTGAATAGTTAAATAAAGATAAATAGGTGCCACCAACTCGGACCGATTCAAGTCACTCACTACACTCTACTAAGAAAAAGAAAAAGGAAAGGAAAAAAAAGACACCGGACACGGAAGAGGAGCTAGTGGCTGACCTGTACAGCGGAGGTGTTGACGTCAAACTTCTTGAAGATGGCGAAGGCCTCCTCAAAGAGCTCGTTGCTGATGGCGATGTTGGCGATGTCGGGGGCGTCGTAGTTGTCCAGGCGGTTGATGTACTCCATCACGCGCGTGCGGTCCGCCTTGATGGCCGTGAGGATCAAGAGGTTCTGGAGGTTTCTGGTACAAAAAAGAAGGGGAAAAAAGCTTTCAGGACATTTCTTAAGACGACCTTCGAGAACGAAACTAAACTGTTATCTCACTACTCTTCCTCCACGGAGTAAGCAACGGCACCTACCTGTGCTCGCTGAACACAGAGTTGTCCAGCACAATCTTCTCCAGCAGCTCGATCAGCTCGTTGGGCAGGTCGGCCGTCATGAAGGCCTTGACCGTCACCGACACCTCCTCTGGGTCCTGGGTCTCGGACAGGGCCGTCTGCACCACCTGGCGAGAGGCACGACGAGCGGTAAAAACAACGACCACAGCCACGACCAGCGCACACGCACACACGTGAACGAAGCCCTCACCTGGTCGATGAGAGGCCTTCTGAAGGGGTTGCTCTCTAGCAGCACGCTGGCCCACAGCTCTGGGTCCTTGCGACGCACCAGGTAGCGGGACAGGCTTTTGAACAGCGAGTTTTCATTGCAGACCTGGAAAACACAACGAAACAGATCTTAGACGGAATTACTTGTCGTGCTACAGAGAACCACGAGTCACATTGATCACAACAAAATGATCAGCCCATATACACAACGGAAATCCAACAGAAATTAAAAATCTAAATGGCTGCAGGGATAGTCGGCCAGACTCACATTGATGAGCTCCTGGTCGCACTGGCCGCGCTCGTAGGCCACGCAGGCCAGGTGGGGGTCCCTCTTCTCGCAGTACTTGCCCACCACGCGGCTGTCGTAGTAGGGGTTCTCCCGCAGGAAGCGCTCCGGGTTGTTGTTGCTGTCGATGTAGATCTTGGCCAGGGCGTTGTGAGTGGCTGGCTCCTCGCAGCCCTCGTGGATGCGGGCCTCCAGCCAGGGCAGCAGCAGCTTCAGTCTGCAGAGGAGGGGTGAGAGGCGAGAGAGGGTGTTGTGGATGAGTCGGGAGGGGGTGACATGACATGATTGTGATGATCAACATCTCACACCTGGTCCAAAGAGGGTCCCACGAGTGGGAGAACCAGGACACGTGGGAACGCTTTATGTGGTCTAGTAAAATGTTTGTAATGGATCTCATTTTAGGAAAGGTTGAATTCCTGGGAAATTACGGTGACGTCCAATGTGGAAAATTCCAGCGAAACGAAAAAAAAAAAAAAAAAAAAACATTTCCTAAAACCAAAATTAGACATCTGCTTTCTTTTAAACATGTTCTGAAAAGTTAACACCATTATGAAACTCAGCTGGAGCAAGAATCACACAGTCTGAACAGAAAAGCCAGCCCATTTCCCTGGAGCAGCGCTTGGTTACCGGTTCCTCTTCTCCACCTCGGCCACCAGTTCGTCGGTGGAGAACTGGCCACGGACCACCAGGATCAGGCTCTTGATCACGTCCTCGGAGCAGTCCACGTCCAGGAGACCCCCGATCACCACGGGCAGGCGGCTGGGGTTCACCTGGCACACGGACAGAAAGAGGGACTCCGTGATCTTCATCATTCATCTCATGTAGAAACTCTTCCTTGACCTAGGCCAACATGTTAACACGCACAGTCTACACTAAGCACTATAGAAGTTTGTATGAAAGCATATCATGTGTATAACTTACTTTCTGGACGTAGATCTCGATGTACTTCTGCAGGTTGTTGCGGTACAGGTAGAGCACCAGGTCATGGACGAAGTCAAAGCGGTCGCACACAATGATGAGTGGCAGCTGGTCTGTGAGCTTGGCCTCCTGTCAGAAAACAAAGACGTCAGCTCCGCACCATCATCATCATCATCATCATCAGACAGGTGCACTCCCACAAAAAATAATCCCGCTACTGTTCAATCATTTGATCAAATCATCCCAACGGAATAGGAATGGATTTTCTTATTACTGAAAAAGCTCAATAAAATGGCCAAAAGCAACAAAGCATTTCTTTGCATGCAAGAACGTATATATTATATAACAATAATAGGAGGTTGAAATGTATCGCTGATTCCGCTGACCAATGCTAAATGTTTCCGCAGCAAGGGAAGCCTACAGCACAGAAAGTGTATCTGCTGTTTTCAAGACAGATGTTTCCTAGGCAGAAAAGCTTACTCCTTTCAATGAATATTTAAAATCAGTAAACCAAATTGTCATTCCGCTCTGGGGAAAATGAGTCAGATTTTTTTTAAGGTATGATTGAAAGACTGAAACGCGGTTAGGACAAGGCATGTTACCACACCACGAGAATCAGCAGAATCACGAAACTCAAATGGAGATACCATTTTCCAGTCACATACTTTGCTGCTGGAGTGATTCCGAAGCAACATAAAAATCAAGGTTGTTATCAAGGTTTGACAATGAAAACGGATGAGTAATAAGTTAGTATTAATCTGACATTTGAACTCCAGACGTTTAAAGGCACCCGCACAATGAAGGGAGCCTAGACCTGCTCACAGATGTAGGGGGCAGACTCTCCGACCCAGTGCTACCTGCACCAGACTACACCGTGGCACCAGCAGTGCCAACAAGCCCAGTGCACCTGCCAACCTCGTGGCAATGTCAACCTGAGACCAATAGGCTTCCATGACTGGAAATAGGCTCCCGTTACGAGACAGTTACACACACCGTCGGACGACGACTAACTAGACGACTGCTAGGGGTAAAGTAATTGATTACACACCTAGGATGAACGCACTAGATCTCACAGAGTGCTGTCTGTAGCTAAACCACTGGTGCGGGTCTTCTGAGAACCTTTTCATGGAGAACAGGGAACTACGGATGGTCGGGAGGGGGAGGGGCAGTTGTAATTGTTGATTACGAGATACTGACTACTAGCAGGGACTACAGACACACACACACACACACACACACACACACACACAACCTTGGTGGGTGTATGGCTTATGGTGTATGTGTCCATACACCGCCATACATGGCTTAGTTTAAATCCTGAGGCTGAAGAACAGGGTAGGGATGAAAATGAAGAAACACAGGGAGGGAGAAAGGGGCGGGGCTATTGACTGAGTGGGCAGGGAGAGGGGGTGGAGCCATTTACCTTGTACATGTCCTGCCATTTCCAAAGTCAAACAGGAAAAGCATAAAAGATAATATGTTCGATCAGGATGGTCGACTTCAACGCTTTAACCAAATACAGCTAAACAAGTTCTGGTTGGAAAAGCGAAAGTAATAGTGAAATCAGTCGGATTCGCGACATGGTAATTTGAAACTATTTGTTTAAATTTGAATAAGTTATTCAAAGTGACGGTGACTATGCACTTTAAGCAAATGTCATACACTAGTAACAGAACGCTCCACTGACAGACCACACAACAAGAGGATTCTGACATTGCAGGGATACCTTTATTTGCCTACAAGGTAGTCAAATAAAACACGGAGGAATTGAGAAAAATAAAGCTTTGGTAAACAGTGACATGCAGTGACAACACGGTTGCAGTGTTGTGATCTGGGCTTCCCGAGATCCCCCCCCCCCCCCTCTCTCTCTCTCCCTCCCTCTCTCTCTCTCTCTCTCCACAGTGGATCTTACCTTGAGGAAGTTCTTGACGCGCTCTGGGTCGTAGCAGTTGCTCTCCCGACAGATCCTCTCTACCTCTTTGATCTGGCCCGTCTTGCAGGCCGCCTGGATGTACTTGAAGTGCACCTCTGGGTCCTGGCTGAAGTTGACGATGGAGCCCAGGAAGTAGAAGAGACCTGGGTTGTGGAGACACACAGCAGGAGAGAGATGGTTACAAAAAACGAGGTACAACCAGCTGAAGACGTCCTACCAACCTCAACCTACGAACACTCTGAGGCTGCTGGATTGATAACGCAGTTAGTGCTTCATAGCCCTTCTAATAGTAATTGCCCTTTACTTCAATTCACTTCTGTCTGACTGTAGTAACCTTTATTCAGCCATACAAGGCAGATGATGTGTGGTGACCATGCAACATGGTACCTTAACATGGTGTTCTACTGACCGCTAGATGCGTTTACAAAAACACACCCATTGCATGGATAGATACTTTCATTTCCTCCAAGGCTAGTACAGCATGTTTGAACACAATAGTACGACTGAGCACGTGCCATGTCCAATCTAGGACTTTTCTCTGACCATTATAACAATAATAATAATTAGGGCTGTCCCTGACTAAGAATTTCGTTAGTCGACTTAAAGCAATGCATCCGGACTATTAGTCGACTGGTCAAATATTTAAGATAGGTCATAAGCTCAACAAGTGTGGCATTATCATCTGTTGCATATCCAATGTCTTTCAATCTTCAAAAAAACGACTTTCAAACTGCTCTAAATTCCACTTTCACTTTGTCATTATTGTAAAACTTGTGGAACGCGGGGGAACTCCACCTACCCGGGCCAGCCAGGAAATGTTGGCAAACAAACCTATTTTAGTTTCAACAACAACGAAACCTGGGGAGACTATAATAACAATGAAAGCATGTGCTTATCATAAGAAAACATGTGACTACTCGACTAACACAAACCGTAGTCGGCCAAGAGCCCTGCGGCTACTTATAGCCCTAATAATAATAATAAATTGGCCTATGAAGGACACTTCATAAGGATAATCCCGTCATATATATATATATATATATATATATTGCTAGTATAAACCGGGTCAAGAAGTAGGTCAAAAATATTGCTTAAAACCAGGAAGACAAAAGGTTAATGCAGCAGTCGGTTCTAGGCCGCACCTTCAAAGCTCTTGAAGGACTCAAAGAGCTCGGTGAGGGACTGCGTAGAGAGCTGCTCGTGGTACTTGGAGGCCACCTGGACGCAGATCTGCAGGTTCTGGCGGATGTTGGCCGACAGCATGGCCCTCAGGCACTCCAGGGAGTCCTCCACCGACAGGGAGCCAAAGAAGTTCACCAGCCACTGGAGGGGGTGGAGAGGAAAAGGAAATGGGTTAGTCGCATGTCCAACACTACTGGTCAGAGCGAGGGAGATTGAGAGACAACCAGCCTTTAACTTCAACCATTTGTTTTCGTCGTCAATATTTTGTGTTGTAATATAATAGTGTTGAGTAAAACACATTGGCTAGTGTGAGGATGAATTTAAACACACCAATTACTACTGTCTCCCCTTCTCCCATCCCTCGACGTCTACTTCCTGTTTGAGCATGGACTCTACGCTACTATCACAAAGACGCCCAAGCTGTGGAGATCCCCAGGTAATGCAAGCCTGCCTCAGACAGAGGTTACTACAGCTGTAAACAGCCATCCGTTCCTTCCACATCGTCCTGACCGGAGAGTAAGTTGGGCGCGAGAAAGGAGAGATGGGAAAAGCCTTAATTACAGAGCAGGCTTCCCCGCTGTGATGGCCGAGGTCGTCTGTGAGCACAGGAGGGAGGGGGGGGGCTTACCTCAGGGTTGAGAAGGTGCGTGTGCACCACGGCCCGCTTGATGTCATACAGGTCGGTGTAGTGCTCCAGCGCCCTCTGCAGGAGGCCCGCTTTCTCACACAGCTGGGCAATGTGGGCGCGGTCGTAGTTGGTGAACATCTGGTTGCCGAGGATGGCGTCGGCAACCTGGAAGACGTCGGTAAAGGAATGGGAGGGGGAAAAAAATAAAACACGCATTGGTGAGGACCGTAAGGTGGTAGAGTCAGTTGTCATCATATAAGGTTTTATATGAGTGTGTGGCCTCATTTCAACATAAATAAGTATTTCCAGTCATTCGGAAACTTCATGTGTTTGTCTTGTTTTAACGCACTGGAGAGCACTTTTTACACAACACCAAATTTGGTGTTGTGTAAAAAGCACTTTGTAAATGTAATCAAGACATGTGCTTACCTGTGGTGCGTGCATGAGGTTCATCTCCAGCAGGCGAGTCTGCAGGGGTCCCTCTGAGGGTCTGTTGTTCTTCAGGGCATCGAGGAGGAAGGACGTGCATTGCTGGATCAGGTTGTACTCCATGAACACGTCCACGATCTAACGGAGACAGACAAGCCGAGAGAGAATTTAATTCCAGACCAGGCAAAATTATTCACCAGTGATTGAACAGATCCTAACATAACTCTGAACCTTCCCACGTTGCATGGGGTGAAACTAAATAGCAGTGTAACAAACATAAGAAACTAACCTTCAAATATATATTTTATTCAAAAGAATAACTTCTTTTCACAACGGCTTACTTTTTAAAAGCAAGCCCTCTTTAATGTGTTTTAACTTGTTATCAAGTTAATTGCACTATAGTGAATATCAGGTGACAAGGGTTTGCAGGATTCAGCACAGTGGGGGGGGCGGGGAAGAAAGATATTGCAACACTACAAAACTGAGACCAGCTTGAGAGACTAAAATCGGTGACTCATCATTAGGTAAGAAAGTGAGGTAGGAGTATTGTCTATACAAGTCCACTGGCTTGTGCTACATTGAACAACACCCAGGGGACTGCGCTGGCGTTACCTGGGTGATGTCTGCTAGAGGCTCCTCGTCCTGGACCAGCATCTGGGCAAACTGCAGGCCCTGTTCTGGGTTGATCCTCATCACGTTCCTCAGGAGGAAGATCCAGTCCGGGGTGTAGCCCACCTGGAACCGCAAGACACCCCCTCATTATACGAACCTCTTCACCACAGACTGTTGCGTTCATTAACTTTGTTTGCATGCCAACACATCCGTGTTATGTATTTGAGGTTTAGGTCCATGGGAGGGTAATGCTCAGAGGATTATTAATAAACGTTTTAAAGCTCGTAAACCTGAACATTCCCATGATAATACGACAAAACACACAGTCATGTTGAGGGACTACACTAGACAGTGTTTCCCCAAAGGTTTTTCCAGTAGCAGTGCTGAGGTGTACTATGTTAATGTGCCGAGAGGTTTTAGTGTGATCAGTGATTCCAGTAGGGCTCTGGTGCATTCCAACACAAATGGTTTAACAATACAACATAACAAACAGCACCATTTTTACAGTTTCCTATCTGCAATTTGTAGCCATCCCACCATCTGGGTTTCATAATACTGTTGCTTCTGCTCTACACAAATCAAATATGTAGGCTACTTTCTATTATTAAGTCACTTGTTACTTTTTCTCTTTATGCTTCCTACATTTAGTCTAAAGCCATTCATGAGGTAATGCCACCTACAGTCATCATGCGTTTTCTATTCTTCTATAGGAGGACACTATAGAATATTCCTCCGATGACAATGATGACAATGTAACAATTGAGGGGGGTGCAGTAAGGGGCACCTATGTTTTTAAATATAACAAATAGCATTTTTGGGGTGATTTTTTATTTTATTTGTATTTTTTTTGCATGGTGGATGCATGTAGGGGAAACACTGCTAGAATTATCCCCTTTCCACAACACACAAGGTCCACAAAGACAAGAGGCTTAAGCACTAAGCTTCCAGTTATTTGTATAAGTGCCATCTTGCACAGGAAATCCTCCAAGCAAAAGGGAACTGTTTAGAGTAAACAAGCCGTAGTAGCACAGCACTAGTACCTTCTTGGCATACAGGACAATCTTGGGGAACTGTCCGGTCTCGGCGAAGCACTGAATGACCTTGTTGGGGACGTTGGCCCTCAGGTACACACTGAGAGCCAGGGTGGGGTCCACCGCCTTCACCAGGTCGCCCAGCTCCTCAGAGCACTCCAGCTACATGACACAGGAAGCACAACACTGCAAAACCCACTGCCATGTAAAGAATGGAACACACACACACACACACACACACACACACACACACACACACACACACACACACACACACACACACACACACACACACACACACACACACACACACGGGAGGTGGAGGAGGAAACGTCTAAAAATCTTGCAAAACAAACAGTCTGACATCATTGAAGATAACAGCAAAGTTGTGTAAACACACAAGTCGCTGGGAAAGAACCCAAACCCCCCCCCACCCTATTCCTGCGAGAGGAGAGGAGGGGGGCGGGAGAAGAGATGGCCATCTGTGGAATACCTTGTCTTCCTTGAGCCACTTTTCGAGCAGCTGCTTACGTCCCTGCTGCAGCACCGGTCTGCATAGCTCCAGGGACTCAAACTTGTTGAGTTGGCCCTGGTCCAGCAGGATGCCAAAGTACTGGAGCAGGGGCGAGGTCTGGCCCTGCTGGGCGGGGACGCTCTGGAAGCGCCGGATGGTGTCCGGGGTACGCAGGATGCCCTGCAGGGGGAGGGAGAGCAGCAGAGATGATTGGTGGGACAGGAGTCAACAATGGAAGAGAGGCGCTTCGCCTGTTGCTGAACATTTGACTGCATTGAGGAAGTCAGGAGCGCGTGGAAGATCAAAGATGAGATGAAATGCGATGTCAAACAAAAGGCTAAATACATCTCAATATGGCCTTAAGGGAGTGAATAAACAATGATGAACCTAGTCCTTGGAATTTGGGCCGTTAAACGCTAAATGTTTAAAGAACAGAAGCTAAATTCACGGAACATGACCTTCAGAGCGCTTTCACATTAGTACACGTGACCCCAAAGTCCAGTTTGTTTGATTAGTGTAAACACTGTGTACTGTACTCTGGCACGGAACAGCAAACTGTGCCAGAGTCCACTTGGACAGGTTGGTCTGGAGTACGGTTCACGTGCACTCGGGTATGGTTCGCATCAGGTGTGAAAGCTCCTGTACCAAAACGCGGAAGTGGACCGCTATCCCCTGCTATTCTGCATATGCAAACGTACTCGGGGCACGATACGAATCAATCGTCCCTAATGTGAAAGCGCCCTTACTCCTACAACATGAGGACGGGCTCACGAGAAACAGCATGTCTCACACGGCCTTCCTCTCCTATGGAGAGGCTGAGCGACCGGGAGAGCAGACCGTAGCTGGCGGCCGTGGTTACCTTGGGCGCGTTGGCCGCCACCTTGGCGGCCTCCGAGTAGTTCCCGGCGGCAAACAGGTTGTTGAACTTGCGTGCGAAGAGCTCCTCTGCGCCCGCCAGATTATTGCGCACGGCGATGCGCAGGGCCAGATCAGGGTTCTGCAGCACATTGGTGATGTAGGGGATGATGTTCTCCTCCTCCACGCACACAGACAGCACCTGGGGGGAACACACACACACACACACAATGTTCAAGCTAAAGGAGGTTGGTTTCAATACAAACATCCCCAGCCTGACGGAGACTACCGACTTTCCTTTCATCCAATATTGATCACTACTGTGTGGGGGGTGTGCAGCTCTGCTGGTGGCACTCTGTAATGCGTTTGTAAGAGGTCTGGTAGTGAGGTCAAGTTACAACCACATACAGGAAAATGGTTCCATGACGTAAGGAAATCTGCTAGTGCGTGTGCGCGTGTGTGTGTGTGTACATGCGCGCAGGAGGCAGCAGTAGTGTTTGCCTTTCCTCATACAGATATATGAAACTGCTCAATCTGTTGTTCCTCTGTCAGCTCTCTCACAACCAACCCCCTTCACTCTCACAGGGATGCGCGGCCAATCAGAGCAAGCGCGACAACATCTGTGGCAATAATTCAATGCGTTAATATTCCCAAGACGTCTACCAAGGAGATCTATGACAGTTTCTTTGGCTCCCTCTTCGAGAAATACGCTTACATATACAAATAAACTGTTAAAACTATCCTTATTCTTGTGGATAATGCCACAGATGTGCCAATGTGTCACCTAAACCACAGGTTTACCACAGGTTTAGGTGACACCCACCAGATTCTGCAGTGGGTGTTTCAGCATCGAGTTCTAATGAAAGTATAACAGAGGCTGGCTGCAGGGCTGTCGAGATGGTTCTATTCAGTCAGTCTCCTGCTTCGGTGTTGTGAAGCACAGAGGGAGGAGGGTGGGGCTGGGGAGAACAAGTCAAATGAGATGCCAAGAATCGAGAGGGTGGTGCTTAGTGCTCCAAACAAGAGCAGCAGGTCAGTGGTCCTGGATGGTTAAATACGGGTGAGTTCACCTCATTCTTCCTGCCACTAAGGCAAGGTCAACTCCCCATTGTACTGAGAGGAGGGGGCCGGTGACTAAGATGCAGGGGAGGGGGGGGGGTAGACTTTGGGTTGAGGCGAGGACCTTTCTTTAGGGACATTTTGGTTCCAGTGGGAAATGAGAGACGGGGAGAGACGGAGAGTCAACGGGTAGAAGAAAACATTTGGGGTGAAGCCAAGTTATCCATTTGCATAGAAAGTCTCAACATCTCAACTCACTCCCATCTTTAGCCCCTTCTATATAGTGCTACAAAACATTCACGGTTGACCATTATTGCCCAATCGATGTCATTTAATGACATCGGCTGGTGTTATCGGCATGGTGCAAAAAGCCTGGCCGTTGGGCCTGCTGCTCTCCTGATGAGGATATCGAGCCCCTGATGACAGATGAGCTGGAGTATCAAGTGGTGCACTGGCCCAGAAACAGCGAGCGTGCACGCACACACACACACACACACACACACACACGTGCACGCACACACACACACCCTATCATACACATGCACTATGTCAGCAAGACGGCTGGTGACATGTAGGGCCGGGAGGGGAGTACGTAAGTGGAATTGAGGACACAAGCAGACGTCTCCAAATGAAATATCACATGCTACTAGGTAGCTGCTCGCACTTTGCCGCTCCAGCCATGAGGCTCTCTCAGATGTTTTGATATTCTGTTTCGATAGAGCTGCTCTGCAATGCTCATCATCTCTGGAACTTCAGAGTGTCACTATCACCAGAACTGGCAGTATGGTACACACACAGAAAGACACCTGGAGGTACTCCACCTCATAATGAGAAGCCCAAAGCAGACTACAGGGTCCAACTAGGCAGGGTCTTCAGCAGACACTATTGACTGCAGAGACTAATCATCCCTCAGTCAAACTGAGTGCAATCTCCCTCAAAGCAGATCCTATGGCTGCTTCACTGAGTCTCGCTAGCTTCCACAAAGCAGGGGACAGACAATACCAAGAGTAACGCTGGGTGTTGTAATGACAAATAACACGCATTTCACAAAACCAGAAGGCCCAATGAAAAGCAACCGACGGGACAGACCATTATGAAGACGATCACTGCCTCCGTCTACGTGGGTATGTGCATGTTTTAGTTGAGTTTTTTGTGTTGCGCACACAGGCCCGATTGTCCCGTCACAGACGCCCGGGCCACTGCGCTATATCGACTTTCCTCCCTGCACTTAATTATTCATGTGGAGCGTGGCGTGGATGGAACATTATTCATCAGCTGGCTGGATCCAGTTTCCTCCACGTCGCTACAACATCACAATGGTCGCCAGACCCATTCTCCCTCTCCTCTCTGTGTGAAACACTACACTGTGGATTATTGAGGAGGCAGAAGAAATGTTGAGCGTCAGTGTTGTCATTGAGATCACCGCAAAGGCTTTTTTTCTTGTAGCACATGTCAACGTTTGATTTGTTGAAAATTGAATGAAACAATGGGGTTGTCTGAAATTAGAAAGACCAAAAGAAAACTAACCACTTGTCCTCAGCCAGGGATTGATCTCTACTATCCCTTGTGAAGAAACTAAAACAAAAGATAACTTACAAAAAGAATAGTAATGGGAACTACCTCAAAGTGCAGACAATTTCTGAATGCCAGAGATTCTCCCAAGACAGCGGTGAGGTTAAATTAACTATGCATGCACCGAATCTGTTTCACATAACCAAGGTGGTTTCAAAGCTATACCTGTCCCTTCCGGTTAACTCCGATGATGCCTGCGGTGGCCTCGTGTGGTGCAGTTACAAAGATGGTCTCGCCGCTGATCCGGTTCATGTAGATGCAGGTGCCTGTCTCCAGGTCGTACAGGTGGATGTAGCCATATTTGGTAATGAGGAAAACCACATCCTGTTTGGAGCTTATCTGAGAAGCCAGGGGGGAACATAATCAGATCAGTGCAAGTGCTGTAAAAAAAGACAATAACAATGACATTCATACATGCATTGGTGTGAAAAAGAAAAGTACATTTATCAAAGTACCTTCATGAATTTATGGAGTAGAATTGTACTCATGTCACAAACAACGCATCAGATATGCATATATAAAAGTATTTAACACAGGCCTCAGTTAGGTCACAAGATAAATCTCCACACCCCAAAACACCCAAGACCATCGCAGTGACCTTGTCCAACTGTGTTGCTATCCTTGTGATTTGTCAACGAAGGTTATTGGTTTGCTTATGTAACTTAATGTGGCTTTAAATAGACTTAGATGTGACTCACAAAAAAAGTTGCATTTGCTAAACACCAGCATAAAAATGTGTGATTTCTCTGCCAAGCTAGTTAGTTTTCCAATGTCCAGAGCAAAGCAGTCAGTCCTGGCTAGCTAATGAGCAGCTTGCGCCATACCTGCATTGCCACAGGGAAGTCGTTCTGGGCCTCTGGGGGGAAGAATACATCCACTGCTTTCTTTGGAAATGGCTGGTTGCCAGTTGGTGGGGTCCCCACTTCGATGATGTGCAGCTGAGTGGAAAGGGACAGACAACACATGAGCAAAAACCAACACGTTTGTTCGGGTGTGACTACTCCCCTTTAAATGCATTCCCCTTTAAACCCATGCCATATAAGTCACCTTTCCTCCAGCCTGGCCTCGGACAGCGAAGCAGAACAGAGTGGACTCCTCGGCGTTGCCCTCCATCTTGAACTGGGCGAAACTGGCAGCGTGGCCCTCAATGGGCTGGGACACCTTCCGGTCTACGGAGTACAGCTGCATGGCTCCCACCACGCGGTTTTGCTGAAACCCGGGAGGGTTTATAATACATGAATACAAAATCAACACAGGTGCCGACAGATTGGCCGATCTAACCGAAGGGCTTGGTGAATGAAGTTAATTCACAACGTTGTACAAATACGACTTAAAACTGGCTGTTCAGGTTACGGCTGAAGCCGTTTTGCCTTGGTC
Organism: Trachyrincus murrayi; assembly: GCA_900323305.1. Taxonomy (NCBI): domain Eukaryota; kingdom Metazoa; phylum Chordata; class Actinopteri; order Gadiformes; family Macrouridae; genus Trachyrincus; species Trachyrincus murrayi. Next base: position 27,106 of record OOFB01002127.1, read on the forward strand.
CACTCCAATTGGCGATGAGGCACCAAATAGGTACGTAGAAACATCTTGTGCCGACAACACTAAAGCCTTTCACTCCAATCTAACCGCAAGCTGATTCGATTCAGACAGGTGGGTTACCTGGGCCGAGATGCCGATGAGCAGGAGCCATTTCTGCTTGGCGTCCGTGCGGTAGTTGATGATCTGGCATCCTGCCAGGCTGGAGTGGCGGTCGAAGACCTTGACGGGCTGCGAGTCGCCCTCCATGCTCCAGTGGTACACGGCGTTGTCGGTGACCAGCGCCACCGTGTTGAGGGAGATCCACTTCCAGAAGGTGACGTCGTCCGTCATGGTGTGTGCCTTCATCTTGCTCTTCATCTCGATGTTGAAGATCTGAAGGGTTTTGGCGGCTGTGGTTGGGGATGGGGGGGGGGTGGAGGGAGGAGAGGCGACAGAGCCCCAGACAAGAATTGGTTACAGACTTTGGTTTAAGCGTTGACACACAAAACAGGCACACAGACCGAATTACCGGGAGTCACCGACTCGGTGACAAAAAGGTAAATTACGAAGCAATTTTCACTCTGAAAGACTTGGAAGACATTGAAAATGTGGGAAGTCCTGGGCTACCAGGGACTGGTGATGGGATCACCAGGGAAGCCATTGGTGAAAGATTCTGAGGCTTTAATTATGCCGTGGGCGGGTGAGGATTCAAGGGGAGGGCTATCGAGGTCTCGTCTGTACTGAAAGCAACCAGGCGTGTAACGATTGGTATCCCTACATAAATGCCTGAGCTGCCTAATAGTGATCCAGCTAAAGTTAAGGGGGCATTTATTGAGCCAGATCTAATGAGTCCCTTTCATTATCCATTACTTGTATTAGATAATAAAGACTTTTAAGGGCTCTGCTTGTGTAAATATCCACAATTCTCCATTTTTCAGTTTAAAGTATATTGGTTGAGAAAATGTAATATACAAATGTCTCTAAAATAGGAGGGATTTCCTTTTCCATGCATTCTCACGGTTTCCCCCCCTATCTCTATCTAAACATCTAGTCATATAATCCAACTAATTCTCCCAACCACCAACTACACGGTTCACTCACCTGTATTTTTACTCTACGTATTACTGTTAGTTTGAGTGAATTTGTGTGAGCTATAGGGCTTGTACATCAGAATGCATTCAGGGATACTTTTGTTGGCGATACTCCATATTGAGAGTAGTCAAGAGAGCTGTAGTACTGTACAATCCTAAATCACCGTAAATATACCATAACTAGGCCAATGAAAACTTTGTTTTGCCTTTGTCTCGCATGAGAAACGCTGTGGCAGTTTAAAAAACGACAATGTTTCCCGATAATGACAAATCATTTCACGATTGATTACTAAACAATGAACAAAAAAACATTACTACCAACATAACTAACATCCCAATGCTCCCAAAATGGCAGCAGTCATTGCGATGTGACATCGATGTACAAGCTCTATAGGCTTATTAAGAAGCAGAGAACAATGCCATTAGAGCAGCAGACTTCATCGTCATTTTGCCACCATGAAGTCATGTGCAGATATACAGTTTGAAGCAACAGCCAAATCATAAAGTATAAGCAAATTGAGATTTGATTCAATCACATTTAGAGCAGGTTGTTTTTTGTGCGCGTGTTCGGTGTTCGAGCGTGGTGTCAGATCCATAACACATGGTTCCATGACAAAAGTTATAAAGCTTATTAAAAGGGTCAGCTGAGGGGTATTGCATGGTAGAATGAACAGAGAAGGTTGTACAGCAAGGAAGGAAGGAAGGTCTACACTGATTTAATGCACAATAGGCAGAGAGGTGACTTACAACTATCTGAGCCTATTTATAAGAGTATGAACACACCGTTTAACTCATCATGCCATGAAAAGCAAAATGGACACCGTGTGTCTCACATAGCCCCACAGTTCATGTGTAACATTGCCATGGCCGCCCTTCCTCCTATACTACTTCCATTTGCTCTGTAATGTTTAACCAGGCAGCATAATCTGAACGGCTGCAAGTCTGGCCCACCCATGCACGGCTCTCCATGTCACATGCGTGTCAGCAGTGAAATACAACTCTATAAAACTGCAGGCAATTCACAGAGCTGCACATTGAACCATGTTCTTGAACTGCATTTTTAACGGAGCTATGTTTGGTGAGGGAACAGTCCCCTTTATTTCTCTAGGCTGGGCGCTCACAGTGGGTCTGCCCCCTACACAGCTATGTAGAAGACACAACATTGCTCTGTACAAGTAGGTTCATCACGTTTGGGTGTTGCCCCTTTAAGATTAGCAAGTCAACCAGTGCACTGGCAGCCTACAGATTACAAGCAATGTTCCGTTTCTGGCTACAAATATGCCCTAATCAATTGTGGCTAGAGGACAGATTGATCGTAGGATCCTTCAGATGGGAGTCAGACTCCTAGCGTAACCATCCTAGCCACATCCTGCTCAACGAAGTCAAATAAGTCATAACAGCTAGACCAAAACACCACTTCTGCACCCCATGTCCCCTGGTGACCTCAAAAGGTGAGACAGCCATGCTAACTGGCCTCAACATGGCACACTTTCATATAGTCAATAAATGCAAGCCTTGTCTGGTAGAAGATACAACCAACCAATTACAAAACACACAGACGCACACATGGCTTTGATTAGATTGGCTAGCCTTAAACAAGTAAAGTGCCGTTTTCCTTAAATGTCCAATAAAATCATAGGTAATGTAATTTTCAGGTAATGTGCCTTCCAACAGGACATAACACCAACCCACCATGGCTTCGCATCTTATCTCAGCCTTCCTCAAATAGGATGTCATCCACAGGCCACACTTCTAATCAGAACCTCACTTGGAGAGGTCATTGGGTCTCCTGCCACAGTTTAGTGAAGCCAGTTCACTGGGACTTGAGTTTGAGATAGCGGAACAACACGCCCTGACCAGTGGAAGGCCAGTTATAGTCACCAACAGGAGGGGAACCATCGATCACAGACACGCACTGTCAAAGGGATAAGTGAGTCAGCACTAACTGATGTAGTGGGAACTAACTCTTACGAAACAGAGCTGCCAAGAGGACATGAAACCATGGCGCTTGTGTAATTACATGTGCACATCAAACGGTAGAGGGGAAATGAGTGTTGAAAAAAAAAAAAGGAAAACGAAGCAAATTTATGCAGAATGAAATTAAAATCAATTATTAAATAAAATGTGATTACATTTATTTAATCACAAATTGGCACCCACATTATTCTTACCTCTACACAAACGGTTACTAAATCACATGTACAGCTAAAGAAAAATTATGATATGCGAGCATTCAAGCTATGGCTTGAAATCTAAATCCTGTTTCACGATATAAACAGCCTGATCACATACAAGCAGAGAAATAAAGAAACACCTCTAAACAAAAAGTTTTTGAGTCTTTAAAATTACACATTTAACGCTGAATTTTATTAGCACACAGTTCCAAATTGTGAAATTAAATGGTTCTGCACCAGGAGAGTAATAAGGTTACCACAGCTTATCTAAAATGCATATATATCATTGTTTAGACAGTGTGAGTGTGTGTGCATGTGTATTTACGGAGGAAAATGTGCTTAACGTGCCAATTAAATGGCAGAACAATATTATAAGCGGAGCACTTTGCTCGGAATGGTGGATTGGAAAACAGGATTTAAATTTCCACAATGGAATAGTTAAATTTTAACTCACCGTCTGCATACACATAAGAAAGCGGTAAAGGAAAAAAAAAAAGAACATACAAAACACAAAAACAGAGAAAAACAAAAAAACAAAAACACAAAAAGTCAAAGCAATTGTGGCTGCTGGACAAAAAATGCATAATAAACTACTTCTGAATACAATGGTGACAGACACACTGCCAATAAAATAGAGTTCAACAGAAAAGCTTAAATAGCTGGATGTATGAGAACTTAAACGGATAACTTTTAAAATATACATAAAGAGACAATGGGACAAAAATTGACACTACTTCATGTCTAAGACCGTAACATGACAATCACAACAAGAACTACAAGGCAAATCGTTTAAAAGGGACACAACGGTCAAATAAAGTCACGCATCTCAACTCCTAAGCTTGATACAGGGGGTTAGAGGCGGACCGAATTGGCATCGGCACTGCCGTACCTTTAAGTGCGATGACCTTGCTGGCGGGGTTCATGATGGCGCTGTCGGCAGAGATGGGCCTGCGGATGGGCGTGTTGGGGTCGGCCATGTCTATGATGACCACCTGCGCCTGCTCGCCCACTTTCTCACGGATGCAGATGAACTTATCCGACTCCATGGTCAGCGTGCTGAACCCAATGTTTGCCGGATTGATCCCCAGGTTCTGCAGCTGAGGAAAGTAAAGGAAGCAGGAGAGGCATTGAGAGCGGGTGATGATGATGGGAGACAGTTGTTACATTTGCTCGCGTCGACTGACAAAAACAACATTCATATCAGAATGATAGAGCAATGAAACCACGTTTGCATTTTCTAAAGCTATAAGCAGCAAATGTTTGATGTTCCAATAAATTAAATCATCATCATAATTTCATCGATTATCTAAACTGATCTAAATGACTTCTTTCTGGTGACGACTTTACTAATCTACCAAGCGATTTATTCGCTTGGTAGATTAATTCCAGCATGTCCTTCCAGCATGAGTAATGGGGCAAAGGTCATAATAATCTCGTAGGGTAGTTTATTTCCTCTTGCATTTAATTACACATGAGAAACGACATCCCTGCTCAAACACACGTTGAGGCTATATTTCCCAGGATAGAAAATTTGGCAAACGACCAAGAAACCTGGCCTAGCAGCTTTAATCTTTGCTTGTTTCTCTCATTAAATAAGCCATTTCACATGTAAACGACGGTGTCAAGCCCAGAGTGGCTGTGTTTAATTCAAAAGGCAAGTCTGCCTGGGACAACAGCAGCAGCTAGGCAAGCGGGCGAGGTCGCTTCAACGGTCAGCCGATAGCCCCCGCCACAGCCGAGCTGGTGATGTCATGGAGCCTGACACAGAGCAATAGTCTTCTGGACAACGTCTGGTTATGGTGAGAGCAGCTGGGTGGGGAGACCATTCAGAGCCAAGATCCTTTCCACAAGTATCGGCAAAAAGACAAAACATCCACCGTTTCTGTGAGACTGTCTGCAACTTATTTCAGATGCAACCTGCATGGCACTAAATGCCAAGCTCTTGAGCAAAGCTCTAAGACAAACCCAAACTCTCCACTCCGTTACTTCAGACACAGGCCATGGCCCACTATAAAGGCTGTTTCCAGCCCATTCCAATCAGACAAGAGGTCAGCTTTGCACACAATCATCGCCCGCCAGTCACAATAGAAGAACAAGAACAAAGAAGCCTCTCACTAGGTATATGAGGAACACACTGGACCATGCCCTCCATATGTAGTAGGGCTGCCGTGATTTGCAAAAAACACCGTGGGCCGATTACACAGAGCGGTTTTAAAACCGTGCCGCCCACTGGACCATTGTTTCCTATGGTACAGCACGCCTGTGGTGAGCTGCTTTCTTTTGATGCGCCTCGCGTTTTTTTACCGGCATAAAAGTTACAATATTTCAACTAAGTGTGGTCTATTGACTTTTATGAAACAAATTACCAACACGTTATTAGAAGGGAGAGCTTTCGCCATTGTGGCTGCTATAGATACTCATTAGAAAAGTCATAATCACTCGTTTGCCTGCTACCTTAGATTTTTCAATGAATGAGTATTGATTAGAACATGTTTAGGATCAAATCTGAGCTTATTCTACGTTGATTGCTGTCTGTGTTGGGCTTATTGGGATGTATACCTCATCTAATTATTTATTTCTGCCATTATGTCTTTGTGTAGGGAATGTCATATGTAATGCTTGAATAATTGTGATCAATATAATTAAATGTTTAAGTTAGAGGAACATGGGGAATATGACTATATCTTACATTAAGTATTACATGTTCAATAATGATGACGTATTTGTTTTTCTCCTTCCTTTATCTCTTGCTCTCAGTCAAAGGCAAAGCCATCTGAATTAATTGTATGCGTTTTTTGGGTGAAAATTAATCGCTCAGGGTAATCGACTAACCGCTAAAATAATCGCTAGATTAATCGATAGGAAAATACTGGTTTGTGGCAGCCCTAGTTCCTAGTAGCCGTCGGTGACACAGTGTTGTGACGGTGCTGCCCGGCCATGTGCTGCTACTGTAAACCAGGCACGAGTTTCTGATCCGTTGCCATAAAAAAAAAGGTGTTTTCCATAATCATAATTTCTGTCTTAAAAGCAAAGAGAGGAACATAACAGAACCTGGCGAACTCACATTACAGCCACGTGTTGCTGCTGCGAACCAGGCTTGAGTTTCTGATCCGTTGCCACCGAAATGTCTTTTCTATCGTTGTTATTATATTATTATTATTATTATTATTATTTTTCTCTTCAAAGTAAAGAGACGAGGTTCTCTCGCCCAGTGTCTAGTCTTCTCAAAGTGAGACGTGAGTTCCCCGTGTTGTTAAGGGCTCTCTGGGTCGTGTCCAGGTGGCGTGCGCATGGTGTATCCGGCCTGCCTGGTGCTCGTGCCCCAGTCTGACATCCCTGCCCCGCCCCCCACCGGCTCCGCCCACTGCAACGGCGTCTACCCCGGACACCAAGTGCCTGCCTCCCAGCGCGAGCCCGCCATCTCCTTGGTTACGCTGACCCCGCCCACGTCCCCCGAAGAAGCTCAGACAGGTACAACCCACTCTGAGCACACACACACACACACAGAGACACACACAGACACACAGACACACACACACACACACAAAGAGAGCCCCAAGGCTGAACATCACAGCTGTGGTTCTGTGGCCACCTTTATAACATCAACACGGTGAATACGTATGGAGTCTGTGTTCCTGCTGCATGAGTAGAGGAAGTAGACAAGCTATCAAATGTTAACTTCAGAGGGGACAGACATTAAAGACCTCCAATGTCCCCCCACATGACCGGCTTCTAACGTTCCCCGCCTCCACCCCCACCCCCACCCCCACCCCCGTGCAGTGGACTCCCACGCGGCCCAGAAGTGGGTCAGGCTGTCATCGTCGGCGGCGTCGGCGGCGACGGACGTCTTCAGCGGCGACACCACCGCCCACCACGGCGGCAAGGTCCCACGGCGCTTGGCCAACCAGGCGGTGGAGCGCGTGTGGCGGGAGTGCACCATCAACCGAGCGGCCAACAAGTACGTCCGCAGGGAACGCTACTCGCTATTTCACCGCGAAAGCGTCGGCAAATTGAAAGATGTGTCTGTCACGGTGTGTACCGGGCGGTTGTATCGCCCGTCTCTCCCGGCCGGTCGGGTACCGACCCGAGTCTGACCCGTACCTGAGTCTGACCCGTACCTGAGTCTGACCCGTACCTGCTGGTTAATGACTTGTGTCTGGATCCACTGTAAGTCGCGTTGGATGAACGTGTCTAAATAGTAAATAGGGTGGTCTTAAATGTTTCTGCACCAAACTACCAATAC